>NDGN011500397.1:1097-29579 GCA_002564285.1 Tympanoctomys barrerae
CTCTCTCTCTCTCTCTCTCTCTCTCTCTCTCTCTCTCTCTCTCTCATCTCTATCTCTATCTCTTCTCGAGACAGGGTCAGACAATGCAATTCATACTGGCCTTGAGCTCACTTTGTAGCCCAGGCTAGTCTCAAATGTGCAACAATCCTCCTTCCTCAGCCTCCCAAGTGCTGGATTACAGGCATGTACCACCAAGCCCAGTTTATAGTTCTCTTTCTTAGTTGGGTCCTTTGGTTTTGGTGTCAGAGTAATTCTTGCTTCCTGGAATAAATTTGGAAGTATTGCTTCCCTTTCAATTTCATTAAAGAGTTTGAAAAGTATTGGTATTAGGTCTTCTCTAACTTTTTGAATTCATCAGGGCCTGAGCTTTTCTGTGTTGGTAGGTTTTTAATTAGATCATTGATTGTGGTTCATTGAGTTGTAGTCCTTGTTATCTCTTTCTACAGTTCCTTCAGAACATTTTGGAGTGCTGGTTTAGTCTTCATGAATTTCCTTGAGTGTTGTTTGTAATGGAAGCATCTTATTTCTCCATCAATTTTGAAAGACAATTTTGAAGGGTACCTCAATCTGGGTTGAAGGCTGTTTTCTTTTAGGGCTTGATATACTTCCCTCCAAACTTTCCTTGGCTTCAGGGTTTGTATTGAGAAGTCAGCTGTATTGAAAGGAAAGATGATGGGCTTTCCTTTACAGTTGATTTGTCTCTTTTTTCCAACAGCTCTTAATATTCTATCCTTGTGTTGAATTCCTGGAATTTTGACTATGATGCGCCTTGGTGTAGGTTTTTTCATGGTTAATTGGAGTTCTATGTGCCTCACCAATTTGTATGTCAAATTCTTTTATTCCCGCCAGAGAAGTTTCCTGCTGCGAGATCTGTGAATAGGTTTTTGTATACTACATTTTCATGGCCTCCAGTCAATCTCATGTTATTCTTGCTTGCATCTTGCAGCTGCTGGATTGATTTCTCATGGCCCCTTGCTATTTTTAAGAAATTGTTCATGATCACTAACCACAAGTCTGTCTTCTAGATCTGAGATTCCGTCCTCACATTTCCTCATTCTGCTTCTGCTATGGATACTCATGATGGAATTTTTAGTTTCCTGGATATCTGCTTGAATCTGTTCCATTTCTTTCCCATGTTACGCATTCATGGTTTCCATCATTTTCCTAATATTCTCTATTTTTTAAATCTATATCTGCTCTAGAGTCACTAAACATGTTTTTTCATTGTGGTCATTATCTCTGTAGTTATCTGAAAAATTATTTCTGCTTTGATTTTTTTTTCTAAAACCTCATTCATTTGCTTTGTAGTTACTACTTCAGAGAAGTCAGACGGGTGGCTTTTGTATTGTCCTACCTCATTACCCCCTAGGTTTGCCTTTGGTGAGTTGCAAGTCTGGGGTTGCGTCTTGTTTAAGTGTTTTCTCATTTTCTTTCTTTTTTTAAGTTTAATTCTTGTGTTGGTGCTTGTAAACTGCCTATGGTGAGTTGTTTCATTGCTAGTATTTAGAACCCTGAGAAAATGAGAACTCCTCAGAGGTGTCTTCTGGGTGTAGCCGATTTCTGGCCATGAGGCCTGTAGCCCTGTAGCCACCAGTGCACCTTTTGTTGGTTTGAACTCAGTTGGGAGCCATTTGTTAGGTGGACCCAGCACTTGTTCTGCGTTCTGACTCAGTTGTCCCCTCTCCTACATGGCTCCCAGCCAATCACCCTCTCCTGTGAGACATCTGGTCCCACAGCACTCAATACCAGCTAGCGCAGTCCTCCATGTCCACTGCTCCCTTCTGCTGCAGTCTCTCCATGGAGGCCTTGATGTTACCAGCAGTCACTGTGCATCGGCAGGTTTGAACTGCTTGCTCCTCCCATGTAGAGAGTTCCAACTCAGGGAGAAGGCTGCCCACTGGCCTCCTTCCACAGTGAAATTTCTCTCTCTCTGTGGGCTTCCATTCTTGCTTCAGATCTTTCTTGGATCCAGGGGACCCACTTCCCTCCTTCTTGTCTTACTTGCATTGCTATATTCCTGTGTCTGGATGGCAACTGTCAGACAGGATTGTATCTGCTGCTTACCACTCTGCCTGGAAGTTGGGATCCTTGGAAACTTTTACCTGATTTTGGAATTAAGGTCATATTGCCCTCATGAGTCTTTGCCTCTGTTTTCTATTTTTCTGGTTTTGGAACAATTTGTATGAGATTATATTATCCTTGAAATGATTTGTATTTTTAGGGTGCATGATGAACATGGGATGCCTCTTAGGATGCCCTAGTGGGCTCCTGAGTAAAATGTGATGTTGTGAATGTGGTACTCAGATGTCTGGTGGGCCCACATTTGGATGAATTCTGCAGCAGTGACTAAGTTGGTTTGGACCAAGTACATGATAATTTGCCATGTCTGCCAAGGACATAGGAGTGCAAGGACAATGGTACAGTATACTTGCCTTCCCTAGAGAAGTGCCTGGAGGAAGAGGAACTGGGGAATGATGAAGGAAGAGACACAGGGTTTGGGGCAGAGGATGAGTGGCTGGGGCTGGGGTCCTGATCCAGATGATGTGGTGAAAAGATTGGCACAGACGTGGAGGTGAAGTGCAGAGGAGGCTAATGTGGGTTAGTTCTTAGATTCAGAGCTCAAAATAAATGAGAAATTGAAATCCAGAGGTAGATTTTCTTGAAGATTTGGAAGACAGACATGCTGGACCTGTCTGTACTACAGCATGTTAAAGCTAGGGGGAGTCTGCCGTCCCAGGGCATAAGGCTCCATGAAGTTCTCTTCCTCCCTGCCTAGGTGCCTTGCTATGATATTGACACATATGAGAAGAGGTTGGATGTTTGCATGGTAGGCAAAGATTCAACTCCTTTTTCCAACTTTTTGGACTTAATGGCGATTTATGGGGCATTGCATTGAAGTAGACTCGGAGGCAGCATCCTCCCTCAGCAGCTGGAGGTGAGGGGTTCCATGACACAGAGATAGAATCTGAGGTCTATGGTGACCTAGTGACAGAGAGATAGTGGAGTCTGGGAATTGCCAAGAATATTTGCCCAATGGCCCCCAGGAATTTCTGGAAGTTTGGGGGTAGGGATAGCCCTAATCCTTGCCACCCCTCAGTTGTCCAGATTGATGGCGAGAACTCTGCTGGGCAGACGGGGCTTTTCCTCTCGGCTCTGCTGGGCCACAGCTGTGCCGTGCGACTCTTGCTGGCCTTTGGTGCCAACCCAAACCAGTGAGTGGACAGGCCACGATGCCTCATACCCCCAGGGCCCCGAGCCTAAGGCCTGATTTCTTCCCCAGAGGCCTCTTTCCCTTATAACTCTTCCAACTACTGTGGCCTTCTCAGGCCCTCTTGTTCCCCAGGGACTTCTCATTCACTGGGTGCCTCCCATACTCACAGTTGTCCTCTCATTCCCACAACGGCCCCATCCGCCCTCTCACATGACCACTTCCCATGCTCCCTTGCTGCTCCTTTCCTAATCCATTCCCATCTGCTTTGTTCTGCCCTAGCCGCTGTCTTGATGGCAGCACACCAGTGCATGCAGGTGCCTTCTCAGGCTGCAGCCAGGTCATGCTGCAGCTGCTGCAGGCAGGGGGTGACCTGCGTCTGCATGACCAACATGGTCGCACACCACGAGACTGGGCTGAGCAGGGTGGTGCCAGGCAGAGCTGGGAGGTGAGCAGTGGCCCAGGTGCAGGTGGGGGCATCAGGGCAGCACCTGCACCCAGCCTCACCCACGTGCTCCTGTCCAGGTAGTGGAGCTGCTGCAGCTGTGTCGCATCCACATGTCAGCACTGCTGCATGGTGGGGAATTAGCACCCATTGCAGCCTTGGGCCCGCTGTACACCGGCTCTGGGCACAGCCTGTATGGCTCCCTATCCTCACTGATGCAGTCAGAAAGGTAATGGTCCATACCTTGGGGTCTGCTCATCCACCAAACCCAGGTACTCCCGACTTTTCCTCATCTCCTTTTACCCCAGGATGCTGAGGCCAGAGCAGTTTGGGAGATCTCCTCAAACGCCAACTTTGGGGTTTGGCCAGGTAAGTGGGAAAAGTTGGAGGAGCAGGGGCTATCCCTGTGTTCTTCCTGCCTCACGGTCCTGCTCCCCATCCCCAGATGAGCAGCCTGCAACCACTGGGGCTGGTAACGGGCATACCCTTGGCAGACCCCAAGGAGCTGCTGCCAGCCCAGGGCGACCCTGACCGCACCTATGAGAGCAGCTCCCACACCCTCATGGTCAAGTGAGATCCCTTTTCCTGTGCCCTTGCATACTTCCTCTCCCACTCATCCACATACCTCATTCCTGTATCTCAGACCTGCCCCCTCTGCTGTTCCCCATCCTCCAGCCTCCTGTGGAGGGGCAACCCCGTGACCATGCGGCAGCTGAAGGCCCCTGGAACCCATCCTGATGTGCTATTGGCTGACCTTCAGCACTGCAGGTACTCTGTCTCAGCCCCACCACCCAGCCCGCTCCCCCACACTACTCTTAGCCTGCTCTCTGGTGTCAAATGGCTCATAACCCAAAGACTAGGATGTGTAGCAATCACCATGGTGACAGTTAGACATTACTTCTGTACCTAGCATGAAGTCTCTGGATGGAGTTCCCCTTCCCACTGGAAAATGGATACAGTTCTCTGTGCTATGTCCTATAGGCCCCAGAGATAAAGTGGAGGTGGGAGGGATGTCATAGACAGGGTGTGGGCTGGGCGCTAGTTCGGGGTTATGCCACCAGGGTTTCAATTTTTCCTCTGTCTGGTGGCTGGTAGATTGTCTGCTCCTGGTACATGGTGGCTGGTTTTAGTCCAAGAATAGCTCTCATGAGGTTAGTGTGGTGCTGCACACCTGTAATCTCAGATCTTGGGATGCTGAGGCAGGAGGATCACTGTGAGTTTGAGACCAGCCTGGGCTCCACAGTGAGTTCAAGACCAGCTTGAATTACATAACAAGATCTTGTCTCAAAACTAAACTAAACTAAACCAATACAAAAGAACAGCTCCCACCCTATGTAATCAGGGCCTGCCTGTGAGTAGCAGTTCTTCTCCTCCTCCCAGCACTCTGCATCACCCCAACCTGCTGCTGCTGATGGCGCTGAGCCCCTCAGCAGACCTGTCAGGGCTAAGTCTCCTCTTCGAGCCTGTGTGGCTAGGCTCCCTGCATGTGGTACTACACCAACCAAAATGGAGGGAGAAGGGCTTCAGAGCCGTGCCAGGTCTGCTGCCCGGGCACATGCTGCTGCAGGTGCTGGAGGCTCTGCTGTTCCTGCAGGCCCACTGCCAGGCCCACGGCGGTCTCAGCTCTCATGCTGTGCAGCTGGTGCGGCCTGGCCTGGCTAAGGTGGGCAACCTAGAGCATGGGCGCCCACTGAACCAACCTTCCCTGAGGCCCAGGTGAGTGCTTCTCCTGCGTGCCCCTCCCATGTCCCTCCCAGCAGCCACCAGCTCACCAAGTTTGTTGGGCTCCACAGGCTGCAGCAGGGCTACCCCTGGGGAGGCCCAGGTACAGGACTACCCCCACCTCCTGAACTGTACCCATGGCTGCCTCTCGAGCTTATCCACGGTGACATGCCCACCACCACCTCAGACCTCTACAGCTTCTGCATCTTGGTTCAGGAAGTCTTCACTGGTCAGTGAGTGACGCTATGCCCCGCCTCACTGAGGCCTCCTGCTGGCTGGGATCTTCTGATGGTGCTTCCTCACAGGAGAGCTGCCCTGGGCTGGGAGAGAGGGGCTTGAGGTGAAGGCCAAGCTGGAGGCAGGTGAAAGCCCAGCCCTGGATCCCTTGGTGCCGAGCCCCTACCAGGCCCTGGTTCAGGCTGGGCTTGGTCTAGGGCCTACGGACCGCTGGGGCAGCTTGCAGAGTACTCGATACCTGCTGCGGGAGGCAGTGGCCCAGGTACAGGCTCAGCAGGGGTGAGGGTAGCCATGAAGCCCAAGGCAGGGTCTGTGTCCCCACACCCAGTCTCCTTTCCCTAGGACTCAGAGCCTGAGGTCAGTTCCCCACTGAAATGGACTGCATTGACCCCTGTACTCCAGGGGTCTCCACCAGGTAGAGGGCAAGGAGGGTTGATGGTGTGTGGTGGGCCCAGCTGGCTTATGCCTCTTCATTCCAACCAGGTCTCGGTCTGTCTCCCAGAGCAAATGTGCTATGAGGTAGCTCATAGAGCCACAACTGTGCCCAGGCCTGTGCACCCAAGCCCCATCTCACCCCAGGTAGGAGCTTTAGGAGGATATGGGAGACCAAGGGAGATGTAAGGCACCGAACAATCCATGCCAGCTCTCTGACATTGTTTTTTTCAGGCCCTGGAGACTCCTGAGGTCACAGGCCACAGTGGAGTCCAGAGGGGTACAGCCTGGTACTCGAGCAGCAACTTGACTCTGAGCAACCACCTTAGTCTCAGCCCTGGCTCCAGCCATAGCCCCACCACCAGAGGCAGCCTGTTCTGCTGCCCAGAGGCCACATCAACAGTATGAACATTACCAGAGCCCATTGCCAACCTGAGACCCTGCCATCCCTGCCCTCCAGGAGACCCCTGGCTCACTCTCCTCAGACCAGTGATATTAGGTCCCTGACTTGTGACTCCTGAACAATCGTACTTCCCCCAGATCCCAGAGCCTTCAGGACTCAGCTTTCTAGACTAGGGAGCAATTTGAGAAGTTTTCTGTGAAGAACCCAACCCTTCAGGGACTTGTTGCAGACCCAACCTGAAGCTGTTCTGTAGATCCCCTGGCCTCATGAGCCCATTGTGCCTGCTGACCCATAGGGAGGCTTCCCACACCCTGAGAGGCTGCTGGTCAGGAAGGTCACAAGGACAGGCAAAGCCATGGACCCCAAGCCAGGGATCCCAAGCCCTATCCTGCACTTCCAGATCCACTCTAGCTTCATGGCCACCTAGTGGCAACTCCATCCTTTTCGTCCTGCAGGCAGCCAGCACTGAGCCAATGGGAGATCTCTCCTCCAGCCTCCAGAAGTGAGAATTGGGACCTAGGTGGGGGACCCAGGGCTCCGCTCCCATCCATGAGGTAACCTTAGGACTACCCTTGTCCCCTTTCCCCAGAATGGATCTGCTGGGAGAGATCATGGCAGAGCTGCAAGGTGGATGTCACCTTGGAGACAAGCCCAGCCTAGGCCCTACTACTGGCATAGATTCCTAGGGTACCCTGGCTCTCCCTGCAGATACTGGCCAGTGGAGTCTTTCCAAGAGGGACTGCCTGCCACTCAGTGTCTGTCTTATGGAAAGAAAATGACAAAGCAACCCATCTGTCTCTTTGTTCACCGAGTCTGGCCCCAGCATTGACACCAGCAATGACATTTTCATTTTTATTCATTAATTTTGTCAGATGGTTTAGCAAGATTCATAGGGAGAGATGGGTAGGAGCTGTTCCACCCAACGTACAGGTCAGGACAGGCTGGGAGCCTCCAGAGGGAGAGGAAGGACAGTATCAGCCAAGTCCTCCCTTAGATTTGTGCAAGGGCCCCCAGGAAGGCCAGTGGTGGGAGCATACCCTTTAGCCCAGGGAAGGGACATGGATTTTAGGTTAGGGAACAGAAACAAGTTACAAAGTTAGAAACTTGGAGTAGGGGTTGGGAGCGCAAGAGAATACAAAACAAGAGATGGGGTCAGGCCAAGATCCTGTAAGGACAAAAGGAAGATACCCTTCTCAGCTCCAGCTCAACAGTAGCTTCGGGTCTGGCCCTCAGAGTAGAGGGACCAACTGGGAGTGGGGTAGGGAGGTGGGGGACCAGCCCCCTCCCCCCTCTGACCTCCATTTCTGTACAAAGACCCCCGGTAATGCTCACCCCCTCTCCCATAGGCAGGTGGGGATCCCCTGTAGAGCAGGAGAGGCTCAGGAGGGCCCCAGGGTCCTGGTACCCTGTGAGGAGTATGGGAGCCCCAGGGTGCCCGCTGCTTCTGGGGGAGACGTGGGGCTGGGGGACCAGGATCTGAACGACTTCTGGGATGGGCAGGAGGGGAAGAGGAGCAGGAAGAGGCAGGTGAGGGATCCCTGGGCCCTAGGGCTAGGTTGACATAGAGGGGCTCCGCCCGAGTGGGGCGCCGGGCAGGGTGCTGGGGGGCTGAATAGCCAAGGTGGTCAGGTGGAAAGCAGGAAGGGGGTGGTGGGTAGCTGAGCAGGAAGTCAGGTGACCTGTGAAGTGGTGGTGACTGGCCAAGGAGGCCGTATGAGGCATTAAGCCTATCCGGGGGCATGGAGCGAAAGGGACTCCAGGACCGAGTGGGGCCAGAGTAGGGGGAACCCTCACTTGCCCCAATCTCATAGTACAGGTTCTCTCCTCTGTCAAGAGGTGCAGGGGGGCCCAGAGAATTCCTCCAGACTTGAGCTGGAGAGCTGGGCTGAAAGGATGGGGGGCCAAGTGGGTACAAGCCTGGTTTGGGGATCCCAAGGAAGGGTGGCAGGCACTCCCGGGGAGCTGGGGAGAAGATGCCAGGGGTAGGAACCTGTGAGGGTACAGAACATGGGGACTGGGCTGCTATTTCTGAGGCATCCCTGCACCCCCCACCAGCCCTAAGCTGGGCACCAACTTGGGCAGGGCCTCTGAGTCCCCTCCTTGAAGTTCCCACAGGCCGCTGGCTTCTCACCAGGCTCCCATCACTTTGTTGCCTTGGGAGGTAGGGTGGGGGTCCTGGGGCCCAGGCACCGGGGTGGGCTAGGGAGTGGGGGGGTGCCCCACTCCCTGAAGTTACCACGGGCTCCCCACCCACTTCTAGGGACAGCGAGCGGCGGAAAGGGGAGTGTGGAGTAGCCGAGGTGCTTGCATGCTCCTGCTGGCTCTGTTGCTCGGCCACTTGCTGAGCCCGCTCAGCCAGGGCCAGGGCCATGAGGCGTGCTGGGTTCTTGGGAGGTGGGGGTGGGGCCCCGCCAGGTCGTAGAAGGGATAGGGGTGGGGGCAGTGATGGTGAATCCATACTAGGACCTGCACAGAAAGGAACGGGGAGAGGATCGGGTGGGTCCTGGGGCAACTTCAGGGTATGTGAGAGAGTCGGGTGAGCAGAGCAGGACTCAACATGCTGGCCTTGGGTGCCACCAGGACCAGGCAGTGCCAGCTTGCTGCCCATCTCTTGTTGGCAGGTGTCACTCAGCTGGGCCTCAGACCCATGCAACAGCAGGGGGATGAGATGGGGGCGCAGGGCTGGGCCAGGGCTGAGCGCTGGTGTTGGGGTGACAGAGGCAGGTGTTCCTCCAGCCCCCAGCAGTTCTAGGACAGCAGGTGGCACAGACACAGCCAGGGGCTCTGAAATGTCCAGGGCAGTGGATGAAGCAGAACTGGTGGGTCCTCGGGGTGAGGCAGCCTTGGGGGTTGCCCTGGGTGGGAAGGCAGAGGCAGGGGCTGGGGGTGCTGGGCTGGCAGGAGGTGCGGGGTCCCCTGGGGTGGGGCTGCTGCAGCGAAAGGTAAGGGGATCAAAGTCAAGGCCCCGGAGTCCCTCCAGGCAGCGTGGGGGACTGAAGTCCAGTTCGTCACCATCATCTAGCCAGGCTGAGGTGCGGTGTGAGGGGGACCCGGACAGTGGCCCCAGCCCAGCTGCTGAGGACCCAGACGATGTTGAAGAGGAGGCTGAGGAGGAGGAGGAAGAAGAGGAGGAGGAGGAGGATAGGCTCTCGCAGGAGCCAGCGGGTGCTGGGCCCACAGGGAAGGCGTCGCTGCTGGAGTGGGGCCGCCGTAGTCTGTGCAGCCTCTGGAGGCCTAGAAGAGGGGTGGGGAGCATTTAGGGACCAGGACCCAAATTCTCCATCCTCACACATCCATGAGAACAGGGCAGAGCTCAATGAAAAGGCAGGGAGAGAACATAGAGGCACTGCACTAGAGAAGACCGCTGTAACCTAGAAGAGTTGTTCAGCTGTTCAGAACAGGCAAGACCATGAAGAGAACTGTTCCAGAGCCAAAGCCAGGAGGAACCTGGCAACCCCACAGGATCAGTGACACCAACATGTTCTTATGCCCGGCTCCTGGGAGTCAAGGTACAACCCCTCACGGGAAACGATCAACACTTGTCCTGTGAGCTGCACATATGCAGATCCTGCAGGACAGCATCTCTGCTCCCCACGGTGTGGCAGCACAGTCTACCAGGAGTGTGGGTTTGGCAAGGACTGAGAGCCCCCAAATCCATCTGGAGTAGGATGAGATATCCAGAGATTGGACGGCAATGGAAGGAAGCTGAGCCACACAGCAGCGTGCGTGGTAGGCTATAGTGGAGTTATCAGGGACGCTCAGGTCTGTACATACATGACACCTTTTTTATGATGCTCTGTAGTTTCAAAAACAACCAGAATGGAATAATGTGTTATTTACACATAGGCTTGTATATGACAAAACCTTCCAAGCAAAGGAATGATCATCAAATCTAGAGAATTCCTTTGGGGAAGGGAGTGCTCTGAGGTGAAATATTGGGGCTCTTCTAATGTACCTAGGAAATCAATTTTTTTCTTCAAAATAAATATAGAAGACCAGGTGTGGCGGTGCATGCCTATAATAATCTCAGTGCTGGGGAGGCTGAAACCAGAGGATCACTACAAGTCTGAGTTTTGTAGTGAGATCCTGTGCCAAATACATAAAATTAAAAAATATATATACAGAAAAGACTTCTAAAATTTTAAAAAGGCACTACATGGACAAATGAATATGGTGCATAAAGATGAGACTTTAAATCATTGTAAAAATTCAAATTAAAAATTATAAATCCCTGAGATCTCTTAAGTCTGAAATACAACAGAAGTAAAACCCAAGCCCCAGGCCCTCCCGCTTCCACTTGGACACAGGTGGGGCCCGCCCTGTGCTCACCAGCCCCACTGGCCTGCGATGACAGGGACTCTTCACTCTTGGCAGATCGCAGTGTGACAGTGTCGGGCCGGCTGCCTGCAAGGAGAGCCAGACAGTGTAGGAAGCACACCATGGATAACCTCCCTCACCAGTGCTGACTGCCAGGCCTCTGACCTGAAGGCTGTGGTGGTGCACGGGAGCCACCCAGCCAGGGTAGAGGCTTCTTTCGGGGGATGCTGGGGCCCCGGCCAAGAGCGAAGAATGTCTTCCAGCTGCTTCCCCCTGGTTTCCGCTGTTTCTCCCCTCTCTCCCTTTTCCTCCTGCAGTTTGGATGAGAAATAGGAAACAGGCTAAGGAAGCAGGGCTTCCCTCTATCCACACCACCTGCATTCTACTCACCTTTCCACAGGTGAGGCTGCAGCCTTGAGAGCTGTGGGCTCAGTGGGTGTCCCCAGCCGGCCCTGGGTACGAGCCTGGGCTTCTTCCAGTGTCAGTAGGCGAGTAGAGGGGCCACTGCCCGCAAGGGACTTGGGCCTGGGGAGAAGGCAGCGGCCTGAGGAGGTCAAAAGCAGGGTGGCTATCAGCTCTGGGGCCGCTCAAGGCCACAGGCAAAGCCAAGCGCCACAGCCCAAGCCCCGGCCCCACAGCATGCCCACCCGGGCTGGCAAGGCAGGGGGCCAGGGTAGATCAGGCGGGAATGGGGGCAGCAGGCAGGTGAGGAGGGGTGAGGCAGAATGAGCTAATAAGGAGGCAGCTCCCAGCAGCCAGCAAGGGCAGCGGCTCTGGTCAGTTACCTCGGGCCAGAGGGCCCTCCGACGAGCTGAATCCTGACTGGGCTGGGGTCCGGGGCAGGGCAGGGAGTCTGGGCAGGGCCAGGGTGGGGTCAAGACTGGGGACCTCCCACCTCCTCCCGGGTGGACCCATGGCCCCAAGTGCCCCCAGGATCTATAAGGGGTGAAGGAAGAACGGCGTCCTGGCCAAGAAGTGGGGATCCTGAGCGTAGGAGCTGAAATGAGAAGGAGTGGGGGCGCGGGGAGGGATGGGCCGGGGCAGGGGCCTCAAGGGGCTAGGAGGGAGGTCCAGCTTCATTGGGTAGGGAAGGGCTGGGAGCCCACCTGCCCTCCCACTGCAACCCTGATGTTGAGGGGTCAGTAGCAAGGATGTCAGGGTGGGATGGACATACCTGCAGGGTCAAGGCCAGCAGAGGTGAAGGTGTCACTGAACAGGACTTCCACGTGGGTGAGCAGGAATTCCACCACCACTGACTGCACACGAACCTCCCGGAAGGCCGCTGCCCCACCCAGGCCCACTGACTCCAGCTCCATGGACCTGGAAGAGGGAAGGAGAAGGAGGCCAGGAGCCTTGATCCTGGACTGGCAATGTCTGGGTGGACAATGTAGGGTGGCAAAGGAAGCAATGACTATTCAATACCTCTGACCTTCTAGAACTGATCATATCTGGGAATCATTTGTATTTTCCAACTGTACCACAAACTTGCTCCCTCTTCCCCATATCAATATACTTCTTATTTTTCTTTTTTTAAAAATATATTTGGCACAAAGTCTCACTATGCATCTCAGACTCCGTAGTGATCCTTGTGAGTGCTGGGATTACAGGTGTGCACTACCAAGCCCAGTCTCAGTGGCCAGCTCAGTGCACCTAGGGGCAGGGCTGGCACAGCATGTGGTGCCAGGGATCAAACCCTGGTCCCTGCACTTGCCTCAGCAGGCACTCAATCTGCTGAGCTACTCACCAGCCCAATGTATTTCTTCCGTGGCTCAGAATGAATACCCAGGTTGTCCTGGACCCCTTTTTTCTTTATACCCACATTCAATTGTCAGCAAACCCTGTCAGTTCCACCTACAAAATCAATCCAGAATCTAATTTTTCATCCCCTCAACCGTCTCAGTTGTGTCTGCTACCGTTTGGACCTTGAATGTGTCCTAAAGGCCCATGTATTAAAGGCCTGGCCCAAGGTGATGCTACTGGGAGGCGGTAGAAGCTTTAAGAGGTGGGGCCTAGTGAAAGACCTTTAGGTGATTGGGGGCAGGCTCTCAAAGGGGATTGTAGGACTCTAGCCCTCGTTTTTTGTCCCTTTGGCCATAAGGCAAATATTTTTTATTCTTCCATATACTCTGCCACCATCTTCTGCCTCAGCACAGGTCCAAAATGACAGACAATTATGGACTGAAACTCCCAAAACTATGAACCAAACTAAACCTTTTCTTGGCCAAGCATGGTGATGCATGCCTGCAATCCCAGCTACTCAGAATGCTAAGGCAGGATGATTGCAAGTTGGGCAACTTAGTAAGATCCTGTCTCAAAAATAAAAAAATAAGCCAGGTATAGTGGAACATGCCTATAATCTCAGCACTCAGAAGGCTGAGCACCGTCATTTCAAGGCAAACCTGGGCTACACAGTTCAAGGACAGCCTAAACTATAAAGTGAGACCCTGTCACAAATTAGATAGATGGGGGCTTGCAGGTTAGCTCAGCTGTTTAAAGCACCTGCTTGAGCAAACTCAGTCAGGTGCAGGGGACTACGGTTCAATCCCCAGCTCTACATGCCACACTAGACCTGCCTTTAAGGCAGCCTGAGCCAGCCGCCCCCCCCCCAAAAAAAATTCCTTCTCAAGTTAAAAAAAAAATTACATAGGCTGCAAATTTGATCCCTAGTGCCCTAATAATACATATGTCTTTACTCTTTGTAAATTAGTAATTTCAGTTATAGTGACAGAATTCTAACACACAAGTCCAGTTTCCATTCCCTTCTACACAGATGTCACAGTAGCCTCTTCCCTTGTCTCCTGCTCCTGTCCCTGCCTCTAATCTGTTTCTGGTTGCTGATAGAGGGAACTTGTGCACTATTTAAGCAGATGAGAGCCTTCCCAACTTGCTCCTCCCTTGGCTGTACCTCACACCAGTTGAAAACTAAATCCTCACCATGACCCATAAGCCCCCATAAGCCCCCATTGCTCTCTGACCTCATCTCTTCACTCCCTGGTTGACTCAGCTCCAGACACTCTGGCCTCCACAGTTGCTCCAACACAGCAGGCACCATCTCAGCCTCCTGTCTGCACTCGCTGCTCCTGCTGCCTGGTGCTCCCCTCCTCTGATATACATAGTCGGACTTTTTCTCATTCCTCTACTATTAATTTTCTTTCATACTTCTTATACCCACATTTCACCTTACCACTTATTTATATATGTTCTCCCAGAGGAATATAAATTCTTCCACAACAGAAATCTTGCCTGGGTTGGTCAGCATCAAATCTGACAGGGCTTACCCTGCTGCTGGCCACAGAAAGACTTCCTGAAGCCTTACTTGCCATTCTAAAAGCTTCAAACTGCCTCAACTTGGTGCATCTCCTTTCCCTGCTTCATGTCTTCCTCCTTGGCATCAGATATTATTCTATGTTTTTCAGTGATGCTTCGTTATCCATTTCTTCCATGAGAGTGTGAGGCAGGGTCTTGCTTACTACTGTGCCCCCAGTGCTGAGGTTGAGGCCTGGTACATGGAAGGTACTTGACAAATACATATTAAATGAACGAACAAGAGAACAAAAGGCAAGCCATGTCCCGGAGTGGCTGGGGGTTATTTGAAGCCTGCACCACTGAAGCCAGCTGAGAGGGGCAGGCTGGTGAGTTCCTCACTTACCGTAACAGGTTGGGTGCCCAGACAATGGCCAGATTGCGGGCATGCATGCTTGTATTGGCACTGTGTCTTGCCATGCGGGCCAAGTGCCTCAGGAGGTACTCCAGGGTCCTGGGGTTGGGAAAAGAGGGGGACAAGTTGATCCTCCACTCTTTGGAACCCCACCCCAGTCCTTCCCTGCCCCAGTTGACCTGTAGTGTGGTGGGGGCAGCTGCTGGATGACATCATGGACTCGCACCAGGCGCTCTTCCTCCCCCAGGACTGACATGGCCTCCTGAGATCACAGACAACATGCCAGGGCTGGGCCAGATGCACCCCACAACCTCCAACCTTGCCAGCGCCCCTACTCACACTGAACTTCCCATAGAGCTGGTAGGTGAGCAAGGGGTTTGGCAGCTCTCGAAAGTAGAGCTTACAAAGGGAGGACACGCTGTGGATGTCCTGCAGGAAGGCAGGGCCAGACAGTTCAGGAATCCTCTCGCTGTCAAATTCATGCCTGAGAGCACCACATCCAGAGGAAGAAAGTTCATGTTAGATGGACCCACCTAGCCGTGTTCCACAACACTTACCCCAACACCTAAGTATCTCAGATGAATATAGCCCTCTTCCCCAGGTCCTAGACTGGGGTATCCAAAGGGAGACCTTTTAACAAATCCCCCAACAGCCTGTATAGCAAAGACAAAAGTGTCCCATTCCAAAAGAGGAAACTGAGGCTCAGGTGGGAGATACCTCTGCCTGTAGTACACAAGGCTATCTGACTATGGAGTGTCACTACACTCCCCCCCTAGACATTCTTCTACCGTTAGGAGGTTGTTGGAAATTAAGATTCTAAATGCTCTGGCTCAGAGCTCTATGGTGGGCACCCTGCTGTCAGGTAAGCTCCCCCTACCCACTGAATTTGTGCCCTCACCACATGGCACTGGCGGCTCCTATTCTTGTCCCACCCTGTCCCATTTCTAGACACTCATGTATACTGTTCCTCCTTGCCACAGAACCCTCCTGTAGTTTGCTCTCACTTGGAACAAAAGTCACAATCCTAAAAGTCATCAGAAAGGCCCTTTGCCCCACCTCAAGGACTCTTAATGCCATCTCTTGCTATGTTCCCTTTGCACAGGCTACCTGCTCCACCGTGACTGTGTGTCCCAGCACATCCACAGGGCCCACTCCCTCCCTCCTCCAGGGCTCTTCCCCATGAGGCCTCTATGCCCCTGCTACTTAAAACTGCTGTCCTCCAGCTCCGCCTGGTGCCACATGCATGTGATCCCAGCACTAAGGAGGCTGAGACAGGAGGATTAGTTCAAGTTTGAGGCCAGCCTAGGCTACATAGTAAGCCTAGGTTCATATAGTAAATTCAAGGCTAGTCTGAACTACATAGTGAGAACATGCCTTAAAAAAATAACAATACCAAAAGCCCTGTAGTCCTCCTTCTTGGTTGCTTATGATTCTCCTTATCCCAGTCTGCTTTTCTTTGTAACACTTGTCACCTTCTAGTAAACTCTATCATTTTTTTTATTTGTCTCTCTCTCTAGCATGTGAGCCTCATGAGGACAAGAGCTTCTGGTTATCTCATTAACCCCTGTATCCCCAGTGCCTAGAATGGGAAGCTCTCTTTGATCCCAGCCTTTGTCCACTCCTGCTTATGCTCTCTTAACGCCTAATAACTGTGAACCCAGCACATAGCATGGGCTGCAATGGAGAGGAAATGCTTGTGAGAGGAAAGCATTGGTGGAGGACCTCACCGCAGCCTCTGGATGTTGGAGGACACGCCTGAGAGCCGGTAGATTCCATCCACCACCCCATGGGCCTCAATAAACTCAGAGCAGCAGCGCAGCACCTGGGGCACTGGAAGAAAGTAGCAGGGTAAGGGCCAAGCAAGTCATATCCTAGGTAAGAGAGTTATAGGGGGTGGGCAGGTGGGCTGTGGCCTCACCATCCTGGCCTGAATTGCTGAGATGCTCTCCAAGGTCACAGCCAAACACCCTCTGCCGCAGAATTCCCCGCTGCCTCAGCCGCTGCCGAGAAGGACGGGAGCGCATGAAGGTTCGGAGGAGACCAGCCAGCTTCCCACGTGGCCGGGGCACAGCTGTGGGGGAAAAGGCAAGCCACCAAGGGTCAGCACAGCCATAAGACTGTTGGGGCAGAGGATGGAGACCTGATCCCTTGTTTCCATTACCTGAGGTCAGAGAAGAGCTACCCTGGGGAGTTGGGATTCCACACAGTGGACCGTCAGCATCTGTGGGATGAAACAGGTGAAAAGGATAGGTGGTAGGCAGAGGATGCAGGAGGCCTCCCACTCTATCCATGACACTTACCTGCCTTTAGACCAGGACCTGGCCGCTCTGTGAAGAGTTCCACACACTCACTAGGGAAGAAGCCAACCTGAGGAAGGGTCAAGGTCAATGTCTGGACCACTCTAGTTGCCACAGCACCCTAGCCCCACATCTGCCTCCAGCCAGGCTTACCTGGAAGCCCCGCTTGCCCCGCCACCAGCTCCGATCTTCTGTGGGTGGCATGTCAATCACTGAAACAATGTCTCCCACCTAGGAATGGGACAGAGTTTCAGGACAGAGGGGACAAGTGGGGAGCCCAGGTGTGGTCTGTTCCCCCACATCCTCACCTCAAAGGAGAGCTCATCCGGTGCCTGGGCTGTGTACCGTTTGACCACATGAGCAGCAGCCACTGCAGGAATATTGAGTGAGGCCTCCTCACTGAGGAGCAGGCGCCGGCCATGATTGTCCAGCTGAGAAGAGGGGAAGACATAGCCAGAAGAGGTCAGAAGAAGGTGTTTAATAAAAGCAATATTCCTCCATGCCCAGTGAGGCTGAGACTTGTTCCCTACCTGAGAGCTGCCACTCAAGGCTGTTGGCCAAATACCGAACTAAACTCCTGTGGTAAAACAAACCCCTACATCTGCCAATCAGCATTCCCCTGCACTCAAGGCCTCACCATAGATGCTAGTATCTTTATCCATCAGTCCACACTGCACTGATGATCTAAAAATCTTCTGGTTTAAGCCACTCAGCCAGATGATCGGAGTTACTGCCCAATGTATTTCTAGCTGGTATACCTTTAAGTTCTAACAGCCCAACACCTGCTAACACACACACACACACACACACACACACGTATCCTTTCATAGGCATGCACCCACACAGACACTAAAATACCAATGCCTCCTCCACTCCTGCTCCTTTCTTTTCTGTGCCCCCACACACACACTCCAAAGCTGGTTCTTGCACCTCACACATCCCTTGCCTGGTCCCAACTCCAAGCCCCCCAACTCAGGCCCACCTCCATCCAGGTGAGCACAGGCCCACAGTTGAGGTTACTGTCCACCAGTCCAGACAGGGTCTCCAGGTACTGCAGGAGCAGTGGTACCAGCATCTGCGGGCAGGTTGCGAGAGTGGGCTCCTGTGAGTAGATGCTGAGAGGGCAGGGCCCATTGCCCTCCCACATGATTCAAGCTCATCTCTGGGCGGGGCAGAAATTTAACCTGGATTTATGTGCTCTGCTCAGTTTTCAAAAAGTGCTAAAATGGGGCTGGGGAGATGGCACAGTGGAATAAGCGCTTCCCTAGCAAGTGCAAGGGCCTGAGTTCAATTCCAGTTCCACCAAAACCCCTCCCCCCAAAAGAAGTGTTAAAATATTGTCAAATCAATACGTGCAATTGACATGGCTATGTTGACCCTCCCATAGAACCGGGACTCCCCTCACAGTCCCAAAGTTAAAGGGAGCCTTCAGAACCCTGGTCTTTTTCTAAGGCTCTTCTATTCTGAAGACTTTTCTTTTTTTTTTTTTTTTTTTTTTGGTACCAGGGATTGAACTAAGGACCTCATGCTTGCCAAGCAGGTGCTTGAGCCACTGAGCTATATCCACAGTGGCTCCTCCATTCTGAATGGTAGGAACTTGACCATACCAGTCTTTAAATATTTATCTCCCTTGCCTTGATGGTTTCACACCTGGCTGATGTGGGCACACTCACAGCTGAGGCAGGGGCTGAAACAAGTAGGATACCTGGGCAGCCCTGGCACCCTCTGGGGGTGGAGGGAGCTCTGGAAGGCAGGAAAACCTCCGGTCAAATATGCAACGGTGCAGGTGGGCATCCAGGGAACGGAAGTCATCGTAACTACGAAGAACTGGCCAAGAACGGCCCTGTGGAAGCAGATGGACAGAATGGCATAGTGCTCTTACTACACTGTGCTGAGGAATATGGCAGCCAGTCCCTCGGGCCAGATGAGAGGCAGAGTGGTCTCACCTGACAGGTCACCTGTACCCCAAATACCAGCTCATTCTCTCCAGAGAGGCTGGGGCCTTCACGCTCTGGAGACAGCAGGAGCTGCAGAAGTAAACAAAGACCCAGGTAAGGGCCTGGCTTTTTTTCTAGTCCTAACCTCTATAGGCTGGCACTATCTAGAGATAAACCTGCGCCCTGCTCCCAACCTTCCCCAAGGACAGGGCTTGGTTACGTCTTAGAGTACAGAGCCCTGACACAAGGCAGACACCTAAGAAAAAGATATTGTTGAATAAATAAGTCAAAAACCAAATGGATGAATGAGTTCTTCCCATATGTCTCAGCCCCTGCAACTCCTGCGAATGAATGCTCAGGTCAGCAAAGCTGCCAGTCACAGGGCAGGTTTCAGAAGAAAAGCAGCTGACACTGATTTTGGGTAGAATCTCGCCTTCTCACCTGGGTGCAGCTTCCATACCTGAATGTGGCCAAAGTCAACGTTCTCATAGTGGAAATGGGCACAGTCAGCGAGCCGGGGGAAGGGACCTCGAGGAGCCGAGAGCCTGGGAGATAGGCAACACATCACCAGCAGCTCCTTCCTCTAGCCTCCCTCCCTCCTAAGATAGGTCTTTCACTCCCTCACCCCTCACCTCTTCCCAGGCTTCCCTTTCACACTGGGCCCCCCAGTAGGGGGAACAGGCTGCACTGAGCCCTCCCCTGGGCCATCCAGGCTGTCAGTGCTTCGGGCCTGTAGAGCAGAGAGAAGAATCAGAGGCCCCCTGAGATGGGAGCAAATAGACAACAGGAGCATTGTTATCTGCCAGGCTGGCCCTAGAGGCTGGGCTGCTCCACACACTGTCCTGAGGACCGGGTAAGAGGGGAGGTCAGTGGGCATTAAGGGCTGGAGTGAGGATAGCCCTGCTTCTTTGTGCGTGGTCTGGAGTGGAGGACTGGAGAGCAGGGGCTAAGGGCAAGGCAGGCAACAGGAGAGAGAGGATACTGGTTTCACCTCTTTCTGTATAAGACCCACTATAACCCGCACAGGCGACAGTCATATCCTGCCACTGTCTGGACATTCACAGTTCACCATCTGTCAGTTTTCTACTTCTAAACTCTTCCCTTTTGCTAGCTTCTTCACAAGTTCCAGGATCATTTCACAAAACACAAATCTGGCCTGTTTCTCAATAGCTCCTGGCCCTCCAATGGCTCTCTGTTAGTATTCAAAAAGAAGTTGGGATTCTCTGGTCTGATATTCCCTGTGCTGATTTCTGTTTACCTCTCCAGTTCCTCTCTTCTATTGCTCTCACCCTCAAGGCTCTTGAACTTCAGAGTCCAGCAAAAGTGCCATCCTTTCATTTTCTCAACCTGGAAACCTTGTCTCTACCCTATTAGTAGTCTCTCTTCTTCTTCCCTCGGATCACAGCTTGTATGTGTGCTTCTCCAGGGAGCCCTCCCTGACCCTTTAGGCTGTCGCTGACATCTCTTCGGCTCAGCCTTGAACACTCTATGAGATGCCACTGTCTAGTGACAAGCCCATTTCCTCCACTGGATTTTCACCTCCCCAGAAGCAGGGCCCCAGGCCAAGACCCCCAGCATACCCAGCACAGAGCAGGGCACAGAAATGGTGCTCTTCCTTGGGAACAATGTACCAGATTCCTCTCTGGGTCCCCAACACCCAGGGATAGCCCAGTCACACAGCAGGAGCTGGGTAAAATCTGATGAATAAATTAAACAGCTGCCAAATGGATATTCAAGGATTCACCCGACTGGGCTCTAGCTTTTCCCTCCTCCATGTCCCTGTAACCCCAAGTTTATCCCTGGGTCTCACCCTCAGGGTCTGTCCCCTGCCAGCCCATGAAGCTCCCCAAGGCAGGATGGGATCTGACTCCCTCTGTGTCTGGAGCATGGGGCCTGCACAGAGGAGGTCTCAGTGAATGTCTGTTGAGTGAGGGAATGAATGGATGAATGAGCGGGAGCAGTATGGTGGAAGAGGGAGATGGTGGAGGAGGGGAGATGAGCACAAGAAGATGGAGCGGACTCAAGGATGGAAAGGGGGTAGAGTGCTGTCTGTTGAGTGAAGTAAGGAAGGGGTGGCTGGAGAGTGAGGTAAGGGTTCAGATGGATGGGAGAAGGGCTGAGATGGGGCGGAAATGAGGGAGACCGAGAAGAAAAGGGTCAGGCTGAGGATGGAACGGTGTGGGGGTGGGGCTCAAGCACGAGGAAGGGGCTGTTGGGAGGAGGAGGGGGGCTGCACTGGGGCGGGTGGGGATGCGTGGGAAGGCTCAGTGATGGAGGCTGGTTTCCAGGGATCCTCGTCAGAGCCTGTGGGGGCCACTCAAGTGGCGGGGGCCCTTTGCTGAACCAGTCCCTCCTCCTGTCAAGCCAGGGTTCTCGGTCACTGCCGCCCCGTTCAGGGCGTGGAGGGGAAGCATGCCGAAGGGTGGGGTCGAGGCCAGAGCTCGGACCTAGGACCGAGCCAAGGGAGGACAAGGACCGCGACAAGGGGTGGGGGGCGGCGCAGGCCTCGGGATCAGGCGGGGCCGGGGGCGGGGCGCGCAGGGCGGGGTCGATTACAGGTTGACTGACAAGCGGACGGACAGACTGACGGCCGCGTGGGCCCCTCACCACCATGGTCGCGTAGCGTCCTCAGGCCCCGGCCGCGTTCGACCCTTCGTTCGTAGTCCTCGGCACTGTAGCTACCGCCGCCGCTACAGCTGCCGCCGCCATGGCGACACAAAGGGGAGGGCACGAGCCGCGCGCTGGCGGCTGTAGTCCCGCCCCTAACGGCTGCCCCAGGCACCCGAGCGCGCCCTACAGGGGCGGGGAGAGCAGAGACTCGGCGCCCCTTCTTATTGGCCCTACCCTCGGTTTTAGGACGACGCTCCGCCCACCTGGAGGCTTTTCATTGGCTTTTCTTTGGGCTCCACCTGACTGTCTCTTCAGTCCCGCCCTCCGAAGTTTGACAGCGCCACGCCCATGACTGCTTTTCATTGGCTGTTATCTGATCATGAGACCCACCCCCGGGTTCTTTATGCTTTGCATCCGCCTCTTCTAACACTAAGCAATAAGTCGTCCTCCTTAGTTCACTCTCAGTGGCAGTCCTCCGACAATTGTAATAGGAGTCTCCCACGGTCTCAGAGCTTTGCTTCCTTCCTCAAGCAGCATTTCAAACCCTTGGTTCTCCAGTTCCACCGTATCAGTCCCGACCCTAACACCGCCTACAGAATCAGGAGGGTGCCCCGTCCATATTCATTTTTCTTTGCTTTGCACCCTGCCTGGAATTAATAATTCTACAGTTGCACCGACGTGGTCTCTTCCTATCTACTAGACATTTTCCTTGTCCCCTCTTCTACTGTCTACTGGCTTTCAGTCTTCTTTTTCCCGGGAAAAGGGTTAGTCTGCAAGACTGGAACACAGATTTGCCTCCCACAAAGCCAATCCCCATCGTTCGTACAACTGACTGACGAGCTCAGAAAACACTCTATGTAACAATGCCCTTTCCCAACAGGATGCTGTCACTGGTCATGCCCTCAGCAGAGTCTTCTCACCTCAGAGAATATGTCGCTGGTCCATTCATTCACTCAAAGAGCAATCACTTTTTATTTTTCCAAGTACTGGGGAAGGAACCTAGGACCTTGCTCATGCTAGGCAAGTGCTGTACCACTGAGGCACAACTTAAGCCTCAACTCTCATCACTTTATCCATGGATACATCGATAATTGAAACAAGGAAGCCAGGTGTGGTGGCATTTGCCTGTAATCTCAGCACTCTGGGAGGCTGAGGCAGGAAGATTTTGTCCCCTGGCTGGCCCTGGGGAATTTAGTGGTTTTGTGAAACTCAGTCTCAAAATAAAAAACAGGGTAGGGATGTAGCTCAGTGCAAAGGCCTTGGGGGGTGTCAATCCTCAAATTGTCAGGGAAAAACATATCTTAAAATCAGAACTCAAAAGCTGCTCAGGAAGCTAAGGGAGGAGGATCATTGCAAGTTCCAGACCAGCCTGGGATACAAGGTGAGCTCAAGGACAGCCTGAACTTCAAAGTGGGACCCTGTCTCAAAACAGACAAAAAACAAAAACAAAAAACCACCCCTAAAAGCTAGCCAGGAGTGTAGCTTGGGGGCACAGCACCTGCCTAGCAAATGCAATGCCCTAAGTTAAATTCCCAGTACAAGAAAAACAATTTTTTTTCAAAAGCTAATGGAGGGGCTGGTGATATAGTTTAGCAGTCTAAAGCACCTGTGTAGGCAAGCTTAGGCAGGCACAGGGGACCATGGTTCGATCCCCAGCACCACATGCTGTGCCAGGTCCGCTCTCAGGGTGGGCTGAGCTGGCCAAAGGAAGAAAAAAAAAAAAAAAAGCTAGTGGAAGCTGAACATGTGCCATAGGCTTGTAATTCCCAGAATTTGGCAAGCTGCGGCAGGAGGATCACCTCAAGTTTGAGGCCAGTCTGGACTACATGGCAAAAAACAAAATAAAAACAAGAAAAAGGGGATAAAAAGTTTGAAAAACTAATAAAGGGAGACAATAAACATTAAAAAACCCAACTGATGCTAAGAAGTCGTACTGACATTATAGCTGACATTCTCTGCTGAGCCCAGCCTTTGACTTTTCTCAGTCCTGGTGCCAGACTGTAAATGAAGTTCTAAAGGATTCTATCCCACAACTGTCAGTACTGGGGATTAAACCCAGGGAATGCTGAGTAACATTCTGAGCCTTTTAATTTTTTAAAAAAATATTTTATTTTGGGGCTCCCAGATAGCTCAGTGAACAAAGCACCTGCTTAGGTAGAGCACAGGGACTGGGGTTCAATCCCTGGCATGCTGTGCCGGGCTCTATCCTCTGGGCATGCTGAGATGGCAATTGAGACTGGGTGTGGTGGTGCATGCCTGTAATCCCAGCACTTGGGAGGCTGAAAACAGGAGGATCACTATGATTCTGATCTGTGTAGTGAGACCCTGTAGACCCTATACTAAGCAAATAAATGAATAAATAGAAAAAATATTTTGAGATAAACTGCCCAGTCTGACTTTGAGCTTTCAATCTTTCTGACTCAGCCCCTTAAGTAGAGATTATAGGTGTGTGCCATCAGGCCCATCAAAGTAAATATTTTAACATTAAATTGTTGGGGCCGGGGAGATGGCTCAGTGGAATAACCGCTTCCCTGGCAAGCCAAGGGCCTGAGTTCAATCCCCGGTTCTGCCAAAAACAAACAAACAAACAAAACATTAAATTGTTCTATGGAAAAAATTGTGAATTGGGGAAAGGCAGTGCTGGGTGCAGGGACAGAATCAGTTCGCAGTTATTTATTTTTGTTTTTGGGTTTTTGAGTTTTTGATTGTTTGTACAGAGTGCTGAACCCAGAGCCTTCACAATGAAATACATACCCAACCCTTATTTTAAGTTTTTGACACAAGGTTTCCTTAATTTGCTAAATTGCCCAGGTTGTGCTAGAACTTGTGATGCTCCTGCTTCAGCTTTCCAAAAATGCTGGAATCACAGGAATGTACCATCATACCTTGCTTCCTCTGGTAGTTTTAAAATATGGCTGCAAACCTTTTGGCATTCCACTCACTGGCAGGTAGTGTATGTCCAAGAAACTGGACAGAACCATGACAACTTCAACATATAGAAAATAGTGGAACTGACACTATGAGACTAAGGGCAGTGAGTGAAAGGAAATGCAAGTTCCTGTTCGTCCTCTAGGATGAACCATGAGGTTCTAGCTAAGGGCCATGATGTTTTATATGAGAAGTGTGACTCTGTGGAGGTGGCCATGCTCCGAGGAAACCCAAGTGATGGAAAGAGGTTGTACTGACATTATAGCTGACAGTCTCTGCTGAGCCCAGCCTTTGAGTTTTCTCAGTCCTGGTGCCAGACTGTAAATGAAATTCTAAAGGATTCTACCCCACAACTGTCAAGTTAAGTCACCTTTTATGGCTTTCCAGATCCCATAAAGAGACAAATTCCCCCCAGCTGTGCCCTGTGCAAATTTCTGACTCAGAGAGCTGGGCATGTTGATACACACCTGTAATCCCAGCACTCGGGAGGCTGAGGCAGGAGGATTGTTGGGAGTTCAAGACCAGCCTGGGCTACAAAGTGAGCTGAAGGCCAGCCTGAACTGCATAGTGAGACCCTGTCTCAAAAATAAATAAATAAAATAAATTTCTGACTCAAAATCCCTGAGCATAATAAAATGATTGCTTTAGCTTGATGATGGTGTTACTCAGCAATATTAATTAGTATGGCCCCTTCTATTTCATTTAAAATATGACCTATTCAAAAATGTTAAAATATGGGGGCCAGGGAGATGGCTCAGTGGAATAAGCGCTTCCATGGCAAGCCCAAGGGCCTGAGTTCAATCCCCGGTTCCACACACACAAAAAAGTTAAAATATTTACCAAAAAATAATTATTTACTATTTCTGACATATAAAAATTACCTAGGCTATCCTTGAACTTGTGATTCATTTGCTTTAGCTTCCTGAGTATTAGGATTATAAATTTTATTTCCCTTTGTTTATCAATACAGACATTCAGATAATCCTCATCATATATTCTTCATTTTATTATGACAAGTTTTTTTATGACAAGTTTTTAACATACAGTAAGTTGAAAAATTTTACAGTGGACATCCATATGTCCATAGTCAGATCCTACTATCAACATTTACTATATTGGCTTTATCTCACATCTACCTACTTATTTATCAGACTAATCTTTGCATATATTTCAGTACAAATTGGAGAGCAGCACACTAGCCCCTAAGTATTTTAGCACGTAAATCTTTAGCTGGAATTCAATACATATTTTTTGAGAGAAACTGTATATACAATGAAATTCACAAATTTCACTGATTTACAAAATCACTTACTGATTTCACAAATTAGTAAGTGCATACACCTGTGTAATCCATCCTTAGCTTGGCAATTAAAAAGTCTCTAAACCAAGTACCACAGAACAACAGAATGAGGGAGAGAAAGGAAACCAGGTAGTCAGTACCATGGTTTTAAACTGAACTTTGGAAGTTAAGCTGTACCCCTTTCTCTGCATTCTACTTGTTGAGGAGGTACAGTTTCAACTGGGCCAACATTGACTCTACTTAAAAAAAAAACAAAAACCCACTTCATTGGGGAAAACAGTTTATACAATTCAAAGTCGTCTGGCTTCAAAAGATGCTCCTTCCCTGCGCAGCCGCCTTGTTAGAGACCTGGGGGGTGATCTGGATGGAGGGGACCAAGATCTCATGTCTTCAGTAGAGTCCAGCAGGAGAGAAATCTGTGCATCGACTTTCCTGAAGAGAAGTCATGGGAGCAGAGGTTGGGATGTGTGCTAGGATCTGGGGGCTGTGGATGGGGCTCTGGGAAAGGAGCTTAGAAGAGATAGGCACCCAACCCAGTCTCATAGGATCACCTTTTCTGCAGCCGCAGTTCTACCCTCTGGGCTCTAAGCATCTGCAGTACTGGGTCATCCTGAAACTCGCTGCCATCTGAATCTGGGAGGAAAACAGTTCTCAGGGGGGCTGGCCCCCACTAAGATCCCTGTGCATGCAACAGGCTCACCTTCCGCAGCCTCCAGAAGTCGGGCAGCTTGAGAGAACAGGTCCTCCGATGGCGATGGGGCGTGGTGATCCTCGGGCGAGGGCGCCGCAGCCAATAGAGATCCCAATTCCAAGGCAGTAGAAGGGGGCTCGGGGAGTGTGGCCACCCTCTCAGCTGAAGAGGGCAGAACCTTAGGTGGTGGGGACCCGGCTTTAGCTAAGGGAGTGACAGAGCCTTGTGGTAGTCCCGGCTCCTCTGGGCAGGGCTTGGGCGTGGCCCTGGCGTGGCACAACCGGGCCTTAGACCAGCACCCGGATTCTGAGGGAAGGGGGGTGACCTTGACTCCCGGGGGGCCGCTCTTGCTGCAAGGGGGCGTGTCCTCCAGGCCATCGGGGAACAGCCGGGCGGCCACCACCTGGCCCAGGGCGCCCCTGAGCTGCTCGCCTGGCCCCTCGCTAGCTGCTGGGGCTTGGCCTACAGCATCCCGGCGCGAAGTTTTGCTCTTCTGAGGCCTGGGTCCCACCTTCTTTGTCTGAGCAGAGCTGCCTGGCTCGGGGGTAGGCGGGCTCTGGTAGGTGGCAGGGGATACGGGATTGGTGGTGGTGGGCCTTGGGATGGAGGAGGCCGGCGGAGCCAAGGAGGCCGGAGGAGCTGAGTTGGAGGCTTGGGAAGCTGGAGAAGCTGAGGGAACAGGGGTGGAGGCTAGCGGTGGCGGAGGAACCGTCCCAAGAGGTGCCCAGGGACTGGACTGTGGGGCCCAGAAGAACCCATGGGTGCTGGGCGCCCAGAGGATGTGAGGAGAGGGCCCTAGGGCAACAGGAGGCCTCTCCACATAGAAGGCCTCTGTAGGTCCAGGCGGGGCCACACTGCCCCACAGTGGGACACAGGGCGGCTGGTTCGCCAGGGAACAGAGAGTCACCGCAGAGGCAGCAGGGGCAGCAGGCTGTAGATAAAAGAGGGGAACCACGGAGGTGGGGCTGGGGAGGACGTGGGCGTGGCCCTCAGGACCCTTCATCCTCCAACTTGGTCCAGCTCCCCTCAGGATCCTCCCTCTTTCAACTTACCGGAGTGGCAAGGGCAGGGGTCTGGGGCAACACCCAGGTTCCATCACCTTCCACCCGTCGGGCCTGTTCGAGCTTGCGACGCTGCCGCCATTGGTACAAAATGTCATCCTCTGGCCGAAGGGGTGCTGGGGAGGAGCCTGGAGCTGGAGCAGGGGTGGGGCCCTGGGCTGATGCTGGGGCTGCTGGGGAAGGGGGTACAGAGGGAAGGGGATAAGGAAGGAGACAGTGTGGTAAGCAGTCTGCAGGCTGGTCAGTAATGCCCAACTCCTCTCTGGGGCCAGAAGCAAGGAGGGGCGAGTCAGGGGATAGGGCACTTGTGGTTCTCTACCTGCCATCTTCCACTTCTTCATTCATCCAACAATATTTATTGAGCTCGCATTATTTGCCAGGCCTAGTGTTCTGGACATTGGGGGTATAGCAGTAAACAGGGCAGACTCTGGAATGCCCCTACTGTCTCTGCCCTGCCACTGCCTCTCACCCTGGTCCAACTTTACCCAACCTGGATTATCCAGCAGCCTCTTTCCTAGACTCCAGCCTCTCCTGTCCTCCCAGTCTGTTCCCTACTCACAGCCACCAGGAGGCTGTGAGTCCTGGAGTGTTTGGGGCCTTCCTGGTTATGAACCCTCCTACCTGCACCTCCCTCCTGGTAACAGGCAGAGGCTTCTGAGCTTGTGGTTCTCTGTCTAGAAGCCTCTTTCCTTATCTACCTCATGTTTTTTTCTCTTTTCTCATCTGCTTTAGGTCCTTTTCTTTCTTTTGGTACTAGGACTGAACGTTGGGCCTTAGAACAGTCACTCCCTTAGCTCTTTCATGTTTTGAGACAGGGTATCACTAAAATGCTCACGCTGGAGTCTTTTAACTTGTGATCTTCCTGCTTCAGTCTCACGGAGTCCTAAGACTAAAGATATGTGCCCCCATGTGTCCTGACCCGCGGGTTAGTCAACGAGGACCCTAGAAGGGGAGTGGGGATGAGAAGGGACAGGAGACACAAAGAATGGGAACAAGACAGGATTCTGATCAAGTCCCGTTTATTCAGGGGAGGTGCTGGGCATATATGGGGGGGGTAGGAATGAGGAAGTCTCGGCCCTAAGGGGTCAGCAGGTATCTAGGCAACAGGGGAAGGTGTCACCTCTGGGGCATAGCATGTGGTTCACGGGGAATAGGCAAGGTGAGAAGGACCATACTTAACTCAGCAGGGGAATAGAAACTTAAGAAAACGGCTGACGCTATTATAAAATGGATACC
>NDGN011500397.1:29629-43357 GCA_002564285.1 Tympanoctomys barrerae
ATAGAAACTTAAGAAAACGGCTGACGCTATTATAAAATGGATACCAGTTAATGGCTTCCCACACCCATGCACAACAGTTTGCACTTTTTAGCTAAGTTGCAGGTTATAGGGCTTAGATATGACTGTGGGGCAGTACCCGGACTCAAACACATTGAAAATTAGCCAACTGCCTGGGAAGTACAAGGTCCAGAGTTTGACCCTCAGTACCGCAAAAAAGAAAAGAAAAAGAAAGATAGCCAAACTATATGAAACTGCTAATATTCAACTTTTTTGACTTATAAATATAAAAATTCCTGCTGGGCATGACGGCACAGGCCTCTAATCCCAGCACTCTGGGAAGCTGAGGGAAGAAGACCACAAGTTTGAGCCCAGCCTGGGCAACTTAACAAGTTAGTGGGACTCTGTAACTGGGATGTAGCTCAGTGTGAAGCACAAAAGTTCAACCCTCAGTACTGCCACCATCACCAACACCAAAAAGCCATATAGTTCAATGCACTATGAACATAGCAAAGACTATGAATATTCACCCTAAATGAGATCAATATGACTATAGTCTCATAGGTCAGACTTTGGTATTAGAGCAACATGGTACCAAGTTTGTAAAAGCCTTTGCAAATGGGAGGGCTGTCATGTTTATAATAGCTTGAGACAGAGCCCTGCTGTTTCTTGTTTATTCATGAACTCATTTCATCCTTACAATACCTGGAGAAGAGGAATCCAATTATTATTCCCATTTCACAGTTGGGTAAACAAAGCCCAGAGAAGCATAAACATCATAGTAAGTAGAAGAGATGGGATTTGAACCAGGTTGCCTCCAATCCTTCCTCCCTACACTTACCAGCTGCTCTGGGCCCAGAGTCCTTGTTGAACTCAGGGGTGAAGGTCATGGAGAAGGGAGAGAGGCCACTGGAGCTGACAGGGAAGGAGGAACAGCTGGTGTCGCTGGGGCTGAGGGATGAAGAGGAGATGGAGGCCTTGCTGTAGAGAAAAGGCAGAAGGAGGCAATGGAGGTCTCAGAGGCAGTGTGCTGGGCCGCAGCTATAGGAGCGGCAGGGGTAATGGGGTGGGACAGGCACCTGCGTTTGAGCAGCGTGGCAGCTCTGCTTTGTAGGCTCAGTGTCTCCAGGTCCAGCAGGGATGAGTTCCATGTGTTCAGGCTCTGTTGGGTAAAAGAAGTCAGTCAGCCTCCACCTGTGGAGAAAGGAGCTCTGGACTGAGAGCCTGGAGTGCAGGTCTCTAGTACGTGTCACCCTCCCAATCTGCTGCTTCTCAAGGAAGAGAGGCCTAGTGAGCCTCTTCAGATCCACACCCTTGATGTGCAAGTCACTGTTGTTGAAGGACTGTAGGATCAAATGGGCCCACACCTGGCTCTCAAAACACTATCTTCTGGTTTACAGTAACTGGTCTAAGGATGAACAAATAAGAGGGAACACCAGGGGTTTAGGGAACTATTGCAAAAGTTCCTAATTCCCACTGAAGAAACTGAGTGAACACGATGGGAGCCTACAGCCACTGGGTGCCATCTTGGTTACTGTGAGGGAAAAGCCTGCCTGAGGTTGAGCCCAACAAAGAGAAACACAGAATCAAGAGAGCAGGGTTGCTCCCAACGTTTCCCAGACACCTGGATCTGACAATGCCTGAAAGCATCTGCTTGTAGAACCCTCAATTATATTTAACAAATCCTCTTTTCTTGCTTAAGCTTTCTAGAGTTGGGGACCGGCTCTAACTCTATCCCAGGGCTACTGCTGGCAGTTCAGGCACACAGGGGAGGGAGTGGATGAGGATGTCACCTGCTTTATTTTCTGAAGGGGAACCACAGTCTGGGATGTGCTGGCACCCTTGGCAGGAGCTGGGACTGCTGGACCGGGTCGCCCCTCTGATTTACTGGGTCCTGCTCAGAAACCTGAGTTAAGTTACAGTGACCAGGAGGAGTAGCTATGGGGAACACTGATCAGGAAGTGTTCTAAACTAGGGGTGGCTGGGCCCGAAGGAGGTACCTGCTGCAAGCTGACTGCTGGAGTCTGAACATTCACTCTGCAGCCACCAAAAATCAGCTGGGGTTGGGCCTGTACACTGTCGTTCCTCTCGGCTGGTGGGCTGAGCTTGGCGGAACCTATTTATATACCTGTGAGCATCAAGTTGGAAGACAGGAAGAGTGAAGAAAACCAAATAATAATATTGAAGAGGAGGAGCAGAGCAAGGACAAGAGGAAGAAAAAAAGGAAGAGAAGGAGGACCAGAAGATAGGAAGAGGAAGAAGAGAAGGAGCAGGAGGAGGAGAAAATGAGAATAGCCAATGTGTATCAAACACCATGGAAAGCTATGTTTAGCAGTCCAGATAAATATAGCTTCTAAGTAGTCATCAAAAGCAAGCAATTGTCTACAATATTTATTTTCCTTTCTTATATAGTAACACAATTTTTATGTCTGTTTTAGTCTGTTTGTCTAGCTATCTATCCATCCATCCTATACTAGTGGGAATTGAACCCGGGCCTCAAACACATCTGGCAAGCACTCTACCACTGAGCTACTATGCAGTCTGCTAATTCAATTTTTAGCTGGGCACATGGCCACTGTTCAGTAAACTACATTTGCCAGGTGACTTGTGATCACATTACTAATAGGTAATGAGATGTGATTTTAGAAAGTTGATGGATTTAGGAGCTATTTTGGTCCATGAAGAAAAGGACAACAGCTTAGATAGGAAACAATATTAAAGGAATCTATATGCCTTAAACCTCAAAAAGGGACTGCTAGATCAGCCCTGGTTGCTTCTACCTAGACCATTATATGAAAGAAAAATAAATGCTTTCTTGTTTAAGCCCCAACTAACTTGGGACTCGGTTATAGTGGCTGAACCTGAACCCTACAAACCCAAGTACTCTGTGGCAAGCACTGAAATAGATCAGCATATACAGTGACTCACTGAAAACTTTAAAAAGTTTTAGGGGACCAGGGCACAGTAGCATATGCCTGTAATCCTAGCACCTGGGAAGACTAAAGCAGGAGGAGCATAAGTCTGAGCCTAGCCTGGCCAACTTAGCAACTTAGTGAGACTCAAAATTTAAAGATACATAAAGGAGGGCAGGTGAGATAGCTCAGCAGACGAAATGCCTGCTTAGGCAAGCTCACAGACTGGGGTTCAGTCCTCGGTACCACATGCTGCACGGCCTGCCCTGGGGCATGCTAAGCCACTGACAGAGTCCGGACGTGTTGGCACATGCCTGTACTCCTAGTGCTGGGGAGACTGTGAGAGCAGGAGGATCACTATGAGTCCAAGCTGTGTAGTGATACCTTGTACCAAATACATAAAAATAAATAAATATGCATAAAGGGCTGGAGATGCAGCTCAGTGATAGAATACACCTGGGTTCAACCTCCCAGAAACTCCAGGCATTGGGAGGGGGGTTGTATATCTGTAATTCCAGCACTTGAGAGGCTGAGGCATGAAAATCACCATGATTTCAAGGCCACCCTGGACTACTACATACATAATGAGTTTAAGGCCAGCCTGAACTACATAGTGAGACTGTTAAAAAATAAATAAATAAATAAATAAATTTTAAAAAAAATCTCCCAGTATCATGAAGAAAAACAAAACAAACAGAAAAAAAAAATCCCTAAGAGATATGTTACTGTTAATGTGCTCAATTTGAAGAAGAAATTGAAGCCATGATCAGACAGATTTGAACCCAGGTATTCTAGCTTCAGAGCTCTTAATACAAAGGAAGTATCTGGTCCTAACAGCACTGAATAAGCAACTCCATATGACTATTATAGAGTTCCTTTCTCTAACTTTTTCTTTCCTCTCAGGGCTTCTGGTACTTACTTGGCCACCACTGATTCCCCACTGTCCATCAGGGTGGGTGATGAGGAGGCCCCCATCTGTCCCTCAGTAGTGCTGGGTAGCGATGAGGTCACTGAACTGGAAGGCCAAGACTCCTCAAACAGCTCAGGGGACCTGGCTGACATGTTGGAAGCTTGTGGGAGCCTGGAGCTCTCGGAGCTGGATGGGTTCAGGCCCTATGATAGGAGAACATAACGAAGAAAACTTAGGTGTGATGGGTCATCCCTGTAGGAACAAAGATCTCTCATAAAGCCTTAGTCCAGAGGAGAGGAAACATCTCAGTGTCGCCACTGGTAACAAGCTAGAATGACTGGGGCTGTGATGAGGGATCCAGCTGGCAAGGGAAGGCCATGGGAGAGGAAGATTTTCTTTGTCTCTCCATCTCTCAATATATGCTTTCCTTAGTTGTCACTCCCTTGCTACCAGGCTGGTGTCCAACATTATGCAGTGTCCTCACCTTGGGATCCCAGGTCTGGCTGCAGGACGGCTAATAGTAGCTTTGATTCGGAGGAGTATCTCTAAACGGGCAGTCTTGGACGGAGAAAATTAATAAATTTAGGGGAAAGTATGGTTAGAAGGCAGAATACAGCATATATAGTTTGATCAAATCAGAGTAACTGCATTTCCATCTCCCTAAACATTTCCCAGATGATTCTGGAGTTCGGTTTAAGAACCACGATTATACCGTATACTGTACACTGCCTATAAATGGGGGGGGGGGGGAAACGCTAGGTAAAAGAATAAATGGACTACAATCCCCATGATTCCCTGGGCTCCGCCTAAGGGAAAAAAATTTAGAGACACCACCAATGGGTTTCTGCGAGGAATTTCAAAATTAAGAAACTGTTTCTAAGTTGTCTTTGAACAGACTCAGGGAGTATAATCCCTTATGGCTACTCAGAGAGAAAAATATAAAATATTTTTGAGATCCTCGAGAGTGTGAAGTACCAGGCAGGAGCGGCCAAAGGCTATGAAGCATCTTGGGAGTTGTAGTTCCAATGTTAAACGCGAGATTCCGGACCTTAAGGAAATTTGTGTTGCCCTCGCCTGTGATCCTCCTCAAGCTTCTTGTGGTCTGTGGGAGAGGGATCAGTCTCACCTCCGGTCCATCCGGCCGCCACAACAGCGCTCGCGCCTGCTCTGCTCTTTCACTGGACAGACCCGCCTCGCATCTTTGTCGCTTAGCAATGCTCTATGAGCCCCGCCTCTCTCCGGGAGTGCTCCTGCAGGAAGAGGATGGCCGCCCGGACGACCAATGATAAAGAGGAAAATAAATGTTACTGGAAAGTGGCCAATAGAAGACGTCTTATGATTGGCTCTAAGGAGGACCTGCTTGAGACCGCGTGTTTGATTAGAGAATCTGTAGCGTGCAAAGAAGTAATTGGCAAGACTATAAACCAATGGAAAGGATTTATGATTGGAGGGAATACAGTCTCCTCGAGTTCCAGCTGTCTGATGCTCTGCTTTCCTTGTGGCTGCTGAGTCTTTGTATAGTATAAATATATTGTTTTATTTGTTGAAGGAGCATTCGGGATCGGTTGGGTCAGTCAGCCAATCTTGATGGTCACCTAACCACTTTGCCGCTGGCCCCACCCCTCCCCCTTGTTGCAGAAGCTAGTCACAATACAGGCAGCTGGTCGCACCGCTTGCCAGGCCTGGGCTTCTGGCCCAGGTAGTGGGATCAAAATGAGCTATTTCAGGATCCGGCGCACGGCCCCTGGGGGGCCAGCATAGAGCGTTCCGGCTCACGCCCCCTGGAAGCAGAGCATCCGAGGCTGAGTCAGAGGCACAGAATTAGGCCCGCTGGAACCTGGGGGTAGGGTCTGTTCTGTATCCTTCTGTCAGCCTGGCCTGGCCACTGCATTCTCCAGGAATTTGTTCTTAAGACTTCCATCTGCGTCATCCTCAGAACAGCCAATGGGGAGGACCCAGGACTCGTTCTGGTGGGCCCTCGGGCCCTAGGTCCCAATTGCACTTTGTGTCCCCTATGCCCACCGGGCTCTGCTTCCTTAGCCTTAGTTTCCCTTCAGGACATTGAAGAACCTTAATAACATTTCCCTGGCGTCCTTTTCCAGATATCCTACAGGCGCTTAATAAATGGCCAAGTCATTATTGGGGTTTCTAAATAAGGCTCTACTAATGTCTGAGTCTGGCTGCCGTCCCAATGTCCTCGGGAAGCCCGCCTAGAGGCCGGCACAGGGTGCACTATAAATCGGCGGCCGCACTCAGGGGCACTGCGGATCCCAGGACGACAGTGAAGGAACAGGATGGAGATCCCGGTACCTGTACAGCCGACTTGGCTGCGCCGCGCTTCGGCCCCATTGCCCGGACTGTCCGCGCCGGGTCGCCTCTTTGACCAGCGCTTCGGAGAGGGACTTCTGGAGGCCGAGCTGGCTACGCTCTGCCCTGCTGCGCTCGCCCCCTACTACCTGCGCGCCCCCAGTGTGGCGCTGCCCACCGCCCAGGTGCCAGGCCTGGGGGAGGGGCAAATTGGCCGCTTGGGGGCTAAAGAAATGTTCTTTGGTTTTAGTGTAGTGGAGCAAGGCCACTTAGCTGGGCTTCTCGAATATAAAACATGAGACCAGGGTCCTGGAGTGAGTGGGAGGTCCCTGTCGCTCTGAGGGGTGGGGTAGTGCTGGGCCCTCACCCCTCTAGAGGATCTGGGGAAAAGGACAAGCAGTGACTCGACGCTATTATCCATTGGGAATGGAGTTTGGAGAATGTTGTGACCCTATGTCCCCTGGACAGGCAAAGGGGAGGGTCCTGTGACTTAATGAAGGGGATCCTGGCCACTCTGCAGTGGGGACAGGGAACCAATAACTGTTAATAGTACCTTAGGACCCAAGTGGGAGAGTAAAAGAGAATTTTGGAGACTGGGACAAGAGGGAGCTTAGGGACGTGGGGGAGGGGGCGAGGGCCCCTGGGGCTGTGGGATGGTGACTCCGGAGTTTGACACTGCAAGTGAGGACAGTCTGGCCACCCTGCAAAGGAGGTCCCTGACCTTGCAGGGGAGGGAAGCTCATCACTCTACATGAAGGGGAATTCAGTGACCATGGCGGGAGGGAAGCCCCCAGTTATTGTGGGTGAAGAGGTTCTCAGTGACTCCGTAAGTAAGGGGACCATGTAAGTTAGTAGGTCCAAGGAAGCCCTAGTATGGTACTAAGGGGGGTGGGACCCAGCGGACTCAGCCCCGCCCCACGCCGGCTCTGTGCAGGTGTCCACCGACCCAGGCCACTTCTCAGTGCTGCTGGACGTGAAGCACTTCTCGCCGGAGGAAATAGCGGTCAAGGTGGTTGGCGATCACGTGGAGGTGCATGCGCGCCATGAGGAGCGCCCGGTGAGCCACAGGAGGGGGTGGGCTGGGCAGGACGCGGTGCCTTGAGGCAGCCGGCTCAACCCTCTCCCCTGCAGGACGAGCATGGATTCATCGCCCGCGAATTCCACCGCCGCTACCGTTTGCCGCCTGGGGTGGACCCTGCAGCAGTGACCTCAGCGCTGTCCCCTGAGGGCATCCTATCCATCCAGGCCACACCAGCCCAGGCCCCACTGCCGTCTCCCACTGCTGCCAAGTAGGGGTCTAGGCACACCTGAATCCCAGGAGCTGCTTTAGGCTCCCACTTTTAAAGCCTATCTGACTCCACCCAGCCAGATGTCCCCACGGAGCCAAGACAATCTCTCCCACCCAGAGATGCCACCTGACCCCTCCACCCTGGAGCCAGCCTTTGATAACCTAGACAGCCCCTGCCATTGCCAGCATCCTTCCTACACCTTGCTACAAGCACTACCCTCACCTCAACCTAGTCTCCTATCTTGATTTATATCCCCAATTTTTTTTGCATTTCCTTGACGCTTCTGAAGCATGCGCACACTCCACTTTCACCCTCCCAGCTCTCCCAGGAGATTATGATGTAGACAGCCCTGACCCCAGGCATAAAGCCCACTGCCACCTCTGAATGTCCCATACTGCAGTCTTCCCACTCCACACTGTCCAGGCCTTCTGGAGCCCAAGATTCTCCATCCTTTCCCTGCAACCAGATACTCCACTGCTCTCAGTCCATTTCCTGACTTGAAACCCCAAGTAGCCATCCAGACTCTTGAACTCTATCCCAATGCCCAGTTCCTACTACTTGAGGCCACCTGGGATCCCCAACCTCAAACTGTACAGACACCTTTTTGTAGTTTCCCATTTGTCCAGATGTGCTAGGCTCCCTCCCCAATTAACCAGAACACAACAGTCCCTTTGTCCTAACCCCAGGTTTCTAACCAGAACCCACCCTCCACACTCTTCTCAACTTCCATAACCCAACCAAGTAACCACTCATTCCCTCACTGAATTTCCTGCTCTCCCATGCTCCCACTCCCTCCTAGGCTCACTGCCCAATAAAAGTGCAAGAGTTATGCCCACTGTTTTATGTCAAGGCCAGAAAGGATGGGCTGAAGCAGAGGCCAGTATGGGGCTGGGGAATATTTATTGGGGTGGGGCCCTGGGACTATCACTGTCGATCGTACATCTCCCGGAGAATCTTCATGCTTTCTGAGTAGCGAAGTTGGTTCCGATGAGATGCTTCCTTCCACCTAGGGAGGTAGAGAGAAGACACAGCAATAGCAACAGAGGTCACAAGGGTCAGTAGGTTGAGGGAGGCTCACCTCTGGCGAATGCGTTTCCAGCGCTGCATGTTACGATAGATGAGTATGGAGGGTGAAGGCTCAGGCTCTGAGGGCTGTGGGGAAAGAGGCCAGGCTGGGTGATTATGCTGGTGCCCCCACAACATTTGCCCTATAGCCTCAGGCCAGTCTTGTACACCCACCTCATCGTCAGGGGTGCCCTGGGTCTCAGGTTGCAGTGGGGATGGAATGCGAGATCTGCAGGCATCTCCAGGTGGCCCAGGGGCTGTTGGTGGAGGCAGCTTGTAGACGTCACGGCTCTTATTGTTGGTGACTTCTGTACCCTAGAGATTCAAAGTCCCAAGTCATGCCAAGAGTCAGAGCAGAGGGCTGGTGATATACATTTTATTCCTCCTGTCTTTCCCAGTGATAAGACATGAGGTGTTTGCCAAGAAATCTATACTTCTAAGAGTTGTACCCAAAGCCTAGGGTGTCAGATTCATTTGCTCCAGGAACCCATCTTGTGAAAGCCCACAAATCCTTGTCTATTTTTATCAGCCCAGGGGACCCGAACTGGACCTGCCAGCCCACCCCTCCACATGGAAGGTCTGGTCTGCTATCTGCCTCAGTGGATTCTGTCTAGGGGTTCATATCTTGTCCAGGAATCCCATTCCACAACAGCAATATCTGCTCTTATCTTGACAGTTCCAAGACCATATATATGTGCTGGAGACCCCTGTCTACGTTCTCAAGCCAGGCAGTTTACCTACCCTCATCCATCCCTACCCAGCCCAGAGGGTCCCCACCTACTCATGCATCCCACCTAGTAACCATACCTGTCTTCACTAAGAATATCTATGCAGCCCTTTAGCTCTTGGGGACCTTTAATTTTGATCATGTCTATCTGCCTAGGGGAATGCTGTTCCCATTCTACCTAGGAAGGTGGCCATATCTGTCTGCCTTAGGGACCTCTGTCCACACCCCTAGACACACATATGTATGCCTTTCTTGATCCAATATTCACTTGGGAGGCATAGGAACCCGTGTTCACCTTCCATTAATTTGGAAGGAGGCGCCCTTGCGCCTGTCCCTCCCAATACCATCTCTCACTGCTGCCCATCACCCATCCCACCTCCTCATCCTCAGGCAGTGGGGGCAGTGGTGAACTGGGTGAGCGTTCGTGCTCACGCACTGAGGGGCTATTGCGCATCCAAGCTCGGCAGATTGGGTACAGTGGTGTGTTCTCGCTGAACTGGGCCAAGTCCACACTCCGGTCAAACAGTTTGATCACATATGTGTCTGGGGTGAGGGGAGGGAGCTGAGTTAATACCCTCATATGGGCCGTTGGCTCCCTGTCCACCCTCCAGAACAACTGCTTACTCACTGGATCGCTGAGGCCCTCCCTCAGCCAGCCCATCATCCATCTCCCTCCTTTTCTTCCTCCGCTGGTGGGGGAAGCGGGCAGATGGCCTGTATGGGAGGGGAAGTGTCAGGACTAGGCCAGAGGCTGAGAATCTCTCTTTAGCTGTCTGGAACCCTTGTCACCTTACCTTTTGCCAGTTGCTGCAATGGAGCAATCCCTGTGGGAAAAGATCAGGTGTTAGCAGATCCCCTCAAACAAAACTCAAAAGGGCATCTTGGGGCTACTGGGATCCCTTGGACCTTGTGTACCACCCATACCCTTGGGGCTTTAGCTGCCAAACATGAGGGGGCCCGGTTGCTTTTGCCATGGTCTTTGTACATGTGGAGTGGTTAGGTCTGTGATGGAGGAAGCACAAGGCAGAATGGTCAAGGCATGGAGGAAGGAAGAAGTTACCCACCATAAGCCCTTAGACCTAGATCCTTCAAAAACCTTACTTGTTGTGTGTATCAGAGGGGGTTTTCCCAGCTTCCTCATCCAGGCGCTCCCTGGCAGCAGAAGAGGATAGTCAGCTTGGAGTCCCAAGGGTCCAGCGTGGGACAGTTTCAAGTGGCTTCCCCATAAGACACCTTTCTCCCCAAGTCAGCCTTTGATGTCCCATGCAGATCCACCCAAAATCAGAGGGTCCCACCTGCCAAAGCTGCCATCCCTATGACCCCAGGATGGACCAGGTCCCAACCTGTCCATATGACTCTTCTCTAGAAGACACTGTAGAACAGCATCCAGTTGGTTCCGTGCTTTGGCCATCTCCAACTCTGGGGGAAGAAGGTACCAAGCTGGAGTCAGTCTATAGGCATATCCTGTGTCAGGGCCAATGGTAGGCTTAACCCAGGCCTGCTAAAAGGTAGCAGTGAGGAGAGACCAGGAGACACCAGGGTTCCCTACAATACTCAGAACATAGGTTGAAGAGTTGAGGCAACTGAGACTGTAACAAAGAACCTTGGGCAGAAGCCAAGGTTATGGATCATAGGCACATCTCTGTCCTCAGCTTTGGCTTAACTCCTGAACCCCAATCTGGGGATCCCATGATCTGGACACCTCCTCTCTGGACATCTCCCAGGCCACTGATGGTACATCTTTTAGGGCTTTCAAAAAGAACAAACAGGGGCCGGGGAGATGGCTCAGTGGAATAAGTGCTTCCCTGGCAAGGGCAAGGGCCTGAGTTCAATCCCCAGTTCCACCAAAAACAAAACAAAACAAAAACCCAGCTGGCTGGGCATGTGTGCCATAGGTTCCATCCTATGGTTCTAGGCTTTCTATCCCCTGGGCTGCACTCTAACATCAGTGTCTAAATCTACTTTTTCTTGGATCCCCAAGGAAGATGACCACATTGTTTCCCAGTTCCTTCACTATCCTCACTATGGACACCTTTCCTTCCCTCCATATTATTAGTAGTCTGGCTCCTCTTACTTTTCCCTGATGTTCCTTGAACATACCAGACAAGGCTTCCATTTCAGGGCTTTTTCAAAGCTACTTCCTTTGCTCCACTGGCTGTTCCTTCATGGCTTTCCCACACCTTGCCCTACTCCAGATCTCCTTACCTTCTCACATCTAGGGAGTTTTTTTACCCTCCTCAAACTCAAGAGGCAGGATCTCACTATGTTGCCCAGGAAGGCCCTGAACTCCTGGGATCAAATGATGCTCCTGGCTCAGACACCAGAGTAGCTGGGACTAGAGACTCAGGTTACTGGATCCAGCTCTTGTCTTGCTTTGTTCTAAACCTATGTGACATCCCAATTATCCCATCTAACATCCTACATGCCTTCCACCCAACTACACTTACCATTCTGGTCTTGGGTTTCCATCAACTCTGCCTTAACTCAGAGCTTTAGTTTCCTCACCCATTGTACTTCTAAGTTTATTGAAATATAGTGATTGTGAGGATTTAAAAGAGTCCATGTACTTCAGGGTCGTAGCACAATCCCCAAATCAGGACTACTTCCAGAAACATGGAAACTGGGATGGAGACAAGAAAAATGCCTTTTTCAGTCACTAGCTTGGGATGCCCACGTTTAACCACACCAGACCACCTTTCAATCTCTGAGCTACTACAAGCAGTCTGGGAGTGAGAAGGTGGCAGCAAAAAGCTCGCTGCCTGATACAGCGCTTGTCAGATGGGTTGCAGGGAAGTCACGTAGTTGCCTTCTCAGGACAACGCTGTCTGCCGAGCCTCCCAAATCTTAATCGGCCAGTGCCTCTCGCACAGGGCCGGGACCGGGCCGGGGCCTAAGGGGTCCTCACCTGATTTTTCCACTTTCACCTTCACCGGGAACATGGTTTGGTCCGGAGTCTGGCTATCTAGTTCGAAAAAGCCCCAGAGAGGCTAGAGTCCGGAGGCGGGCGGCAGAGGTCAAAGGTAAGCTCCCAGTACGGATAGCCCTCCGGCCCGAGCACTGTCCAGTAGTGACTGCTGCGGAGGCCACTTCCCTACGCCCTCCATGGGTGGGACCTTTCAGCAGTCAATTCTTTCCATTAGTCAATAAATCTCTCAATCTCTTTCTCTGACCAATTGGCAGCTGTTGCTGGAAGCTCCCACCCTTAAGTCCCGCCTTCCTGGGGGGCCGCATTTCCGGAAACAAACCAACGACAAGGCAGGGCGCTTCCTGAAAAGTGTACGCCAAGTAACGCTGACGTTACGCCAAGTAACGCGGGGTACACTGGGAACTAAGGCTCTGGTATCGCAAGGCTTCTTGGGACTTGTAGTGTTAGGCTTGACTAGCACCAGTTTAGCTTCTTAACAGGATTTAACTAATGTGGGACTTCTTCTAATCCCTTAAAGGAAGAGTAGAGTTAGGTTGGGTCCTTTTTTTTTCATACTACTCGCTACGTCCCAGCTAACTGTTAATGTCTTTTCAGGTATAACCTCATTATTTAGCACATATTTGTGTGCCAGACATTCATCTAGGTTTTCTTGTTTTTGGAGACAGGGTCTTGCCATGCAGTTCGGGTTGGCCTTGTGCTCGCTTTTGTAACCCCCAGGCTGGTCTCGAACTCGCAGAAATCCTCCTGTCTCAACCTTCCAAGTGCTGGGATTACAGGTGTGCGCCATCACCCCTAGTTCAGATATTCATCTAGGCAGTGCAACAAAACAGAAAAAAAAAAAAAAAAAAAAAAAAAAAACTCCTTGTCCCAGTGGAGTTTACCTTTTACATTATAAATGAAGAGAGGGGCCAGCTAGATAGCTCAGTTTAGGCAAAACACAGGGACAAGGTTAAATTATGTCAGCCGCCACCAGGGTGCGCTGAAACAGCAATTAAGACTGGGAGTGGTGGAGCCCACCTGTAATCCCAGCGCTTGGGAGGCTGAAAACAGGAGGATCACTGAGTCCAATCTGTTTTATTTTTTATTTATTTAGTTAGTTATTTTTGGGATGTAGAACCAGGGATTGAACTCAGGACCTTGTGCTTGCCAGGCAAGCGCTTATTCTACTGAGCCATCTCTTTGACCCTCCAATCTGTGTAGTGAGACCCTGTACTAAATACATTTAAAAAAAAAAAAGTGACATAAGGAATATAGCATGAAATTATCATAGGGGGGCTCAGTGGAATAAGCGTTTCCCTGGAAGGTGCAAGGGAACCTGAGTTCAATCCCCGGTTTTGCCAAAAAAAAAAGAAAAAGAAAAAGAAAAATTATCATAGGAGCATCAAGTTTGATACTGAAATTTTGTGGAAGGACAAGGGAAGCCAGGCCTGGTGCTGCACACCTGTGATCCAGCAAGTCAGGAGCTGAGTGAGACAGGAGAACTGCTTGAGCTAGAGGTTAGCCTGGGCTATATAGCAAGGATGTCTCAAAAACCAAATCAATAGAACAACAAAATAGGAAGGCACCTCTGAGAAAGTTCCTGATTATACCTATTA
>NDGN011500397.1:43386-70371 GCA_002564285.1 Tympanoctomys barrerae
AAAAAAAAAAAAAAAAAAAAAAAAAGGCACATTACTTCCTTCCAGGAATGAGAAACTTCCATTTACCACATATGCCTTTGTCCAGATAAAGGTAGCATTGTGATCTGCATTACATTCAGTTAGAAATACTAAAGCTCAAAGAAGGTAAAGGTACAGAAAAATTTTGTTTGTGGCCCTGGGATCAAACACAGGACCTCATGCATGCTAGGCAAATGATCTAGCACTGAGCTGCATCCCCAGCCCTGAAAGTCATGCTTCTGAATTAACAACTACCAGAATAGTAGCCCCCAGAAATGGAAGCATTTTTCCTTTCTTAGTTCTTCATTGATAAAACAGGGGTTCCTGAGTAGAAACTTCTATTTCAGAGGGTCATATTCGGTACACAAAGGAAAAAACAAACAAACATAATGTGTGAAGCATTACTCATGGCTTGCACCTAATGCTTTGGAAACTTTTTTTTTTTCCTGTGCTGGAATTGAGCCCAGGAATTTCCCACTGAACTATATCCCCAGCCTTTTATATCTCTTCCAACTCCCTAAATTGCCCAGGCTGGGCTTGAACTTTTGATCTTCCTGCCCCAGTCTCTCAGTATGCTAGGATTAAGGGGGTATATTACCACTACACCAGCTAATGCATGTTTTAGGCCTCAACCTCTGAAAGATCCCAGGAAATCAGTATCGAATGTTGAGGTCCTTTATTGGGGGATGTCAGCTAAGACGATGGGAGCTGGGCACAAGTCTTACAAGTCTTTGGGGCTTGAGGGTAAACTCAGAGCAGAGGAACCCACCCTGGAACAAAGCACAAGACGCCATCCTGTGCTGACCCCCTGTGTTGTCAGGGGGTCCCCAAGGGTATGGTAAAGGAGAGGTAGTCCCCAAGGGCACCCCAGCGAGGCCGGTAGATCTGGAAGATGGTGATCCAAGTAGTGAGCACAATTACCCAGAAGAGGAAGCCCACCGCCGACCGCCAGACATCTACAATAGAGAACGGGAAGAGCGGGAAGGTTGGCCTCCAGCTCCTCTCTCCACTTCCTTAGACCCACCTCTCTTCTGATCACAGAGCCACAGAACTCTGCAGCCTCCATCATCCCCTCCCACCACCCACTGGCCTTCCTCATTGCGCCCCAGACTCACAGCCTTTGATTTGGCTCTGCTCTGTGTAGGCTGGGACAAGGAAGGCCTCTCGGAAGAACCAGAAGATGTTGACCAGCCACAGAAAAGGCAGGAATGCAAACCCACCTAAGAAGAAAAACCCACACTGGATCACAGAACAACGAGGATCTTTCCCGACACCCACAAATAATACTTATTTTGAAGGTCCTCTCCTTTACCGAAGTTCAACTGTAAACTTAGGTGGTCAGGGGCTCTGGGATCCTGGCTCTTCCCTGGGGTCCAGGAATCTGATTCCTCAACCACCTCGTTCTCAAGGTCTCAAGCAACCAGTCCTCCAACACTCTTCTCTCGGGGCGCAGACAGTGAGGCGTCAGCTTCCTCCTTCCTCTGGACCCAGGCCCTCCCTTCTCTCAGACGGGGAAGTCTGGCATCTCCACCTGCTTCACCTCTTAGATCCACGACTCCACGCCTCTAGTCCCTCCTCCCTCGGTCTATTCTTTTCCTTAAGCTCTAGAGGATCCGGCGCTTACCCAGATAGTACTTCCGGCACAGGTTCAACTTCTCCTCATTGGAGCCCCGCTCCAAGTTCATAGTTACGCTGAAGTCTGGTCGTCCCACGAGCCTGCGGAGCAAGATTCAAGTGACAGATGCTCGGATCACCAACAACCACGCCCCGATTACGACAAAAAGACAAATTACGGGGTGGGTTTGCTGAAAAAGGGGCACTTCCTGCCTCCGCCAACAAGCTCGCCGAGTTAAGAACCTCTATTGGGGTGCGCTAAACGATTCCCACTTACCGGCGGTGGTTTCCTCTGCCTCGGACGCCTTTACTATTTTCAGCCACGGAGGTTTGCGTGAGAGGCCGCAGGTTTTTCTGGAGCTTGTAGTCTTTTGGGGCGAGGTTGCTCTATACGCATGCGCGGCAAGCAAAGTCCTAAGGGAGTGGCCGAAGGCAGTCGCGAACTACACTTCCCAACGCTCCTACGCAACGGAAGTGACGTAGGAGCAGACGTTGGGAGGCTTTGGGTAAAATTGGCTTAATATTTGGGTTCGGTATTCGGCACTAAGGACAAATGAGGACGAGCATAGGAGATGGCCTTCTGGGGGGCCAGGGCGCTTTGGGTCTTTGGTGGCTGGGCAGTTTGGCCTCAACACATTTTGGCGCTCAGTTCACCTTTTATTTTTTGCACCCTTCCAGGGTTAACTGCTGTTTTTACTTTAAGATCGGGGCGGGGCTGTCAGCAGTAGGACTAGTGTCCCCGGCTTCACAACAAACCTGTATTCGGCCAGACCCGGTACGGAACTCGGGGGTTAAAGTCGCGCAAGTCTTCCTCTTCTGTTGTTCATCATCACAAAGTCTCGCCTTTTCCGGGCTCCTAAGGCCCGCTCCTAGAAACCCACTTCTTTCTGGTTAGACCTCTCTGCAGATTCTTTCTCCAAATTTCAGGCCCTTCTCCCAGGAATTTGGCCATGCCCCCATACGTAGAGACTTGGCCTCTGGGCTGTCTCATCACCAGGTCCTCTCACTCATTCCTTTTTTTTTTTTTTTTGCGATAGTGTCTCTGGGGTTGACCTCGAACTCATGGTGATCCTGCCACATCCTCCCTAGTGCTGGGATTACAGATGTGTGCATTCATGCCTAGCACACTCTTGTTTCTTAGCAGCAAGCCTTGCCGAAGCACTCATGATACTTAAATTCCATCTCAGGTGCAAAGTCCCACCCTCAAACCTTCATACCCCACTTTCCATAAAGCCCCGTTTTCCGACCTCAAGAACTGTCCCCTTTATTTTTATTTATTTTCTGTAGTACCAGGGATTGAACCCACGACCTTGTGCTTGCCAGGCAGGTGCTTACGCCGCTGAGCCATATCCCTGGCCCCTTTAAATATGTTCAGACTTTAGTGGATAAATAGAACATGGTCCAAATTCCAGACAGAGCAAACTTGTAAGGGGGCAGCACAGTTGGAACAAGGTGGACAGCCTCCAGCAGGCCACACCTTTGATTCCACGCAGCCACTTCCTCCAGGTCACATGAACGACATGGAGGTATAGGAATACTATAACTTCTTTGAGGTGAGGGTCAGCAGGGTAGTTTGGGTTTTCTGCGCTCCAGAAGCCTGGCTGAGTTCCCCCTGATCTTCCCCAGGAGGTTTTCGTGGAACTGCAGAAGTATAGAGCGATTGAAGAGATGAATGTGACAACATTGGGGAGCACACCTGGGGCAATGTCTTAATGTTAAGGTACTTGCTGTCCTCTCCTTAGAGCCCAGAAGTGGAGGCATTCCTTGCTGAACGGTCGTCCTTGAAATCTCACAGCTTGAGATCTGTCACTAAATCCTGTCCAGCCTCAAAGCTTCTGACAAATCAGATCTGGAAGATCTTCTATGTCCTTAGCCAACCCCTACCCACTTTGCTCTGTTCCAGTGGGATGAAGATACAGTGAGGGCAGTGACTGAACTCAGAAACTGCTGCAGCTGTGCACGCTGAGCTGCCTTGTGTCAGTGACGTCTTGTCTTCAGTATGACAAGGCATGGGGTAATGCAAGGGAGGACAGACACTTGGAGTTCCAGACACTTGAGTGTGTGGTTGGAGGCTGTCAGTGACTGTGGCTTTCATTGATCTTCTACTAAGCGAATGCACTCGAGCTAGCTTCTGCAAGTTCGTGCACCTTTGACCTACGTCCTGGAACCTCTGGCAGCAGTTCTTTGGCTGAGGATACAGGTGCAGGTACTGTCACCAGCTAATATGGGCCCTTGGTTTAATGATAATGGAAATTAGACAACTGCTAGGCATGGTGGCACCCCTGTAATTCTAGCACTCTAAGAGGCTGAATAAGAACAATCACAAGTTCAAGCCCAACCTGGGTAATTTATCAATTTAGGAAGATCCTGACCCCCAAAAAAAAGGCTATAGCTCAGGGCAAAACCCTAGGTCTATTCACCAGTATGAAGAAAAAATCAAACTGGTCCCTTGAGAAAGGAAAATTTTAAAAAATAGGGAAAAGACAACAGTTTGAGTAATTAGGTGTACTCGGCCATTTATTTATGTTTTAGGGAAGGGGCTACAGGGTGTTGAGGGTCTCACTACTAGATCGGACTCATAGTGATCTGCCTGTTGACAGCCTCCGGAGAGCAGGGATTACAGGTGCACACCACCCCGCCCAGTCTCAATTGCTGTCTCAGTTCGTCCTGGAGGCAGGGCCAGTGCCAGCACGGCACACCAGTGATCAAACCTAGGGGCTTTAATCCTCTGAGCTATTTGGCTGGCCCTACCCCATAAACTTCATAAACTTTTTTTTGTTCGTGTGTGTGTGTGTGTGTGTGTGTGTGTGTGTGTGTGTAACCGGGAATTGAACTCAGGTTCTTACACTTGCCAGGGAAGTGCTTATTCCACTGAGCCATCTCCCTGGCCCCTAAAGGTCTTATCCTCATGTCTTCGGTCTTGAAGGGTGATGAGATAGGCTAGGTAAGGTTAGGACTAACAAACCCTGTTTTGTCAACTGTTAGACTTATTCTAAATGACTAAAACGTCTATATGCAGAGCTGAGGGTCTGACCCAGAGTTTTACAAAATAAAGGTCAAGCTTAGTTTTTGTTACATATTGGATGTCTGTAGGCCTAAGTGGAGAGTCATGAGTTTGGGGGAGGAAGGAAGGAAAAAAAAAAAAAAAAAAGAAGAAGGAAAACCATGTTCAAGTCTGACAGCCTCAGAAGAAAACATAAATCATGCTTCTGATGAGTAACAGGTTAAGGGTCCAGGAGCTTGTCCTGTGTCAGTCCTCAGGAGCATCTTACCTTAAGCCTATTATAAGCCCAAGTCACACTGTCCCATGATTTTTTTTCCTCAAGACTCTTATGTCCTGGGCCCAGGGAGATAGCTCAGTAGAATAAGCATTGCCTGGCAAACACCAAGTCCTGAGTTCAATCCGTGGTACTGCAAAAAAGGGTGGGGGAGCGGGGAGATGGCTCAGTAGAATAAGCACTTCCCTAGCAAGTGCAAGGGCCTGAGCTCAATCCCCGGTTCCGCCAAAAAAGAAAAAAAAAAAAAAGACTTATGCCTTAAGAATAGTTGAGTCCCATCTGGAGACCAGCGCCTAAATTTCAACCCTTAAACAAGCCTGAACCTCAAATCCAAGAACAACCTGAATCTCCAGCACTGATACTACCTCCTGGGACCCCTAGTCACATCAGTGTTCAGCATACCCAAAGCAGAGAGGCAGGCCTAGGGGATCTCACCCCCAGGCCTTATATTGGATACTGTCCCTTAGAAAGAAACCAATGGCCTTCCCTGGACTGCTGGCATGGTGGTTTCTGAAACTCTAACCATTTTTGGCCTTTCACCCCTCCCAGATACAGATATTCCTGGCAAACATCCCTCCTTAAAACCCCCTTTACTGTCCAGTCCTACCTTCCCCAGGTTCCTGGACTCCAGATGGACCTGTTTTGCTGCCCCTTCCCTATAGTAATATAATTTCTATTTAAACTTGAAGCCTAGCTGTAGGTGTCAGTTTCCTTTTAGCTGACAAAAAGGAGAAATTGCACTGGCCTCCAACCACAAAATCGGTGGAGGTACTTCGAATCAGAAATGTTGGAGAGGCTTTGAGCCCAGGTCTGTACTGGTAGGGTGGTGATGCCTTTGTGCTGGAAACCCCAGCTTTTCTGTTTAAGGTTTCAAGGGCAAGATACAGTTTGGAAAATCCTAATGTGGTGAGCATGATTTAGGGATGATGGGCATTTTCATCAAGTTAGGGCTAAGGTCCATGTCCCCCTACACCTTTATTTTTTAGGAGTCAATAATACTTAAATTGAGCGTACTATATTCCAGGTGTTGCCCTAGGTGATTTATTGTGAGGAGGAGTTGTGTTGTGTTTGTTGCCCATGCTGGTCTGGAAGTCCAGGGCTCAAGGAAGTCTCTTATCTCAGCTTCTGAGTAGCTGAGACCACAGGCATCCACTATTACACCCCGGCTCTAAGTGTTTTGCCTCTAACAAGAATTTTAAATTCTCCACTATGGCTCTATGAAAGAGGTACTAATTACTATCTATCTATCTATCTATCTATCTATCTATCTATCTATCTATTTTGATACCGGGGCACAGAACTCAGGACCTTGCACTTGCCAGGCAGGTGTGTGTGCTGCTGAGCTATCTTCCCCAGCCTCTTACTACACCATTTTAAGAGTGCGGGTAAAAAAGGTTGTAGAGAAGGACAGGGAGATGTGAATCTGCACAATCCTGATAGTTTTCCTTAGCCATCCTGAGGCCTTGTGGGCTTTTCTGTTAATGGATCAGGAGTTAACTGGGAGATTCTTCACTGCGGAAGGGACCTGGGAACCCTGTATCTTCACTTCCACTACTTCTTTCTTCTACTCTGGTTTCCTGGAAAGTGCTGCAGAGGGGCTGGGTAGGAAGTCCTGCAGTCATAGCCTCCAGGCTGCAGGCGCACTGGCCCGGATGGGGATGTGGTTCAGACTCCTGGGTGCTGCATCTGGCCTTGGCAGCACCGTTGGAAGCCTCCCAGCATTGCGGCCGCCTTGAGTATTGGGATCCAGACCACTAGTGCTGTAGCAGCTGCGTCCAGCGAATCGAGCCACCTCTACCCAGTGAGGAATCAAGATTAGGTGTAATAAATCCAGACTAAGATAGTGGATGACAGGGAACCGGGGAAAAGGCGAGATGTGTGGGGTACACCCATTTGAGGCTTTCTTAGGGATAGTGGGCTGAGCTGGTGCGGAACTGGATAGTGTGGGTTAGAGCAACAACGAAGAGATGTGGCCAGGTAGCGAGTGGAAAGGGTGAGCTATACCTAGATAAATCCGGTTGTAGGCGGTGCTTAGTGTAGATTGGGGTAGAAAGGGGCCAGGCGGGTACAGAGTGGTGGAAAGGGCGGGGCCTGCGTGGGAAGGGGGAAACTCATGGGACAGACACTGATAGGATGGATGAATATACAAGGGGCGGGGACAGCTGGGATAGGATAGGCAAAGGGAAGAGGGTGTGGCTAGGGCTGAGGATTAGAGGCTCCATAACCCCAAAGAAGCCAGCATCTTCCTTAAGACCACGAATTCGAGGAAAACTGCGGGCTAATTTAGGCAGTCATTTGACACACCCATTCTAAAAGTGTTCTGGACAGTGTGAGCCTGACTTCGTAGAGCTGTGTATCACTTGTAACAGCAGAGCCCTGTCCGCCACTCCTGGGCCCAGTATCTGGACCAGCAGCACGGTGGAGGTGCTGGTCCCACCTAGGAGGGCTGGGCCAGGGTCCGTAGGAGGCGGGGCGGGACGGGGACATGGTTTGGTATCCATGAGTGGCTTGGATCCAGGAAAGGGAATATGGGTGTGCCAAAGGGGTTAAAGAGGGCCTGTATTAAGGTAGTGGTTTGGGCTGGAAGGTAGGGACTACACCCCAGTGAAGAATGTGAAGGTGGGAAACGGGCAGGCGGATGGGGAGGAAGCAGGGCGTGGCCTCTTACCAGAACTCTCCCCGCCAGGGGGTTCTGTTCCCCAACCGCTGAAGAAAATGGAGCTCTAAATTGCAGGCACCCATGTGCCTGGAACTCACCAGCGAGTTCGTCTCTCGTGGACAACCCAGAGCAGTATCTCTCCACCGCACTTTGTTCTGCCCTAGGTGCTGGTCCTACTCCTAACCTGCTCCCTGCGGCAGCCACCACTAGTGCAAGGTCATTTCCCCTCCCGATGCTAGCCTGCTTGGAAGAGATCCCAGTATCTACACCCTCTTCTTGCACTCAGCCTCCTCAGGTACTTTTGAGACAGGACATACAGGAAAGGTGCCTCTGACCGCACTCCTGAACATGGGTAAGGTGGGGAGAGACATGGGGGGGGGGGGGACGACTGAAGAATGTCTTTCCCTTTATTCCTCCGGCCTGTCGTCCAGAGCTGGAAGGTTTGGTGACAGCCCCTATGTCCTTTCTTGGAGGAGCTGATTGTGCTGTTGCTGGACCCTGAGACTGGGCCTGGTGGTGGCATGGCCTCTGGTACCTCTCAGCACCTCCCTGCAAGATATGGGCTGCCTGGCTCACCTCTGCCTACTCCCTGCAGTCCAGTTGCTTGTTGTGAAGCCTGAATGAGACTGGGGTGGTAAGGGAACAATCTGCCAGTGGGGTGAGCACCTGGGCCAAGCCAGGACAGGCAGATGCACTGCAGGTGCTGTCCAGGCTTGGCTGACCTGGGACTTGTGGGGTCGAAAGTTTCTTTTGAAACAAATGTCTGTTGTCTCTGCACCCACTAAAGGGCCCTCTCAAAGCACAACCCTAACTGACCTAGCATCCCCCTTCTCCTTGCCCAGAAAGGTCTATTTTATCTACTAGCTATTCAAGCATATTAGAATATAAACACTTCTTGCTCCGCAACCTTCAGAGACTCCACAGTTCACTTCTACTTCTCATGACTGCCTCACACCTGCTGTGAGGCTGAGACTTCCTTGGTTGAGGAAGGGTGAGAGGCATGGAGAAGTGAGAGTTCCTACCTGCCCTAAGCACTGTACAAATGCAAAGACCACCTCTCCAAACATTGACAGGCTTTATTGTGGGGGGGTTCGCACCTGGGACCCCACCCTCTTAAATAAAAAAGTGCATAGAAAAGAAGGGATTTAGAAACCTTTGTACAATATTTACATCCTGGGCCCCAAGGCAGGAAGGGGGTGATTGCTAGGTGGGCTAAAGGGTTGGGGGCAGGGCCCTTGCCAACTGCATGCCCACATCCACCTTGAACAGAAAGGTGGGAGTGAGATGCTCTGGGAAGGACTAGGGACCCCCCAGGCCAGGGACAAGATGGCATTGGGGGGCTTAAGGAATTGTGGCAAGCAGCCACAACCCTAGTTAAGGAATCGACGGCAGCGCTTAGCGCCACAGTTGCAGGGCAGCTTGTTGCTCGCATCCTCAATGGGGAACTTGTAGTCATAGGTGAGCTCCTCGCCTCGCAGGATGCGGCGCAAAGCAAAGATGACGATGTGCTTCTGGCCTTCCACATGGATGACACGAGAGAAGCAGTTGGGCTCACATGAGTGATTGATGAAGCGGGCGGCATTGCCATGCATTGTGGCATCCACCACATCAAAGTCATCCATGCGGAACATGTAGCACCCGATGCCCTACAGAATGGGTGAGGGAATCAGGTACTTTGTCCACATGGGCAGCCCACCTCCACTACCTTGTTACCATGACCTGTGGAGCCCACCTTCCCATCATAGAACTTCTCCCGCTTGTCAGTCAGCACAGAGCGAATGACAATGCCAGAGTATTCAATGACCATCTCGCCAGCATCAATGTTGCGTTTACAGAACAGGCCTCGTCCATGGATAGCTGATCTGTAGGGTAGGATGGACAAGGAGGACCTCAGGGGGTAGGGGGACAAACCCCAGGCAGCCCCCGAACAGAACACTGTCCATCAGCCCAAGGGGCATCCCCCCAACCCCACTAACCTATAAACACCCACAGCTTCTTTGGATGTCTTCTTGAGGTGGCGAAAGCGCATGGCCATGGGCAGCTCCAGGCTGGTGGCACGTCTGGTAGGGGAGCAGTGTCACATAGGCTGGTATCCAGGAATGACCTCTCACTTTTGCTCACTCTCTTTAGGACTCTTCAGGCCACTCCCTGCTCCCCTGCTTTCCCTCCTTACCTGGTTGACCTGAGCTGCACCTCATCCTCTTCCTCATCACAGGTGGCCCCTTCTGGGAGCACCCGGTGCTGGGAGGCCAGGAAATTGAACATGTCGAAGGTGCACTTCCTGAAGGTGAGAGGGGGAAAAAAAGGAGGAAGGAAGGGTCACAGTCACTCCTTCAAGGACACACTGCCTATCAATCTGGGGTCTGGGTTTAGCACTGTAGGAGGGCTATGCTGTTGAAGACACAAAGGAGAAGAGTGGGGTTTAATCTTCTCATGTGAACTGCAGAGTAACTAACTCTTGGAGTGTCCTAATGTCTTGCTTTCGATCTGTCTAGACTTATATCCTACCCTTGAGGATCCCCACAGGGCTACCCAGCCCTCTCACCGGAGATAGACCTCAGCACGGGCAGCTCCATGAGGATTCAGGGGGGGCTCTTCCTGGCCCTCCCCCTGCTGGTGGTATCGGAATTTATAGTGTTGGCAGCGCTGGGCCCCAGGTAGCTGTTCTGCCAGGAAGATGACAGCATCATGGTGGATGCCCAAGAGCCTTGCCCCACTCATTCCTGAGGAGAGAAATTGAGGACAGGCAGATTATATGAAAGAGGGTAGAGAAAATGATGCCAGCCACCGTGACCTTGTGCATCACTACATACCACTAAAGGAGAGATGTCTGAGCCGAGCATGTCCTCGGGCCTCTTGTACTTTCTCAATCAGAGTTCTCCATGCCCCTAGAGTGAAGATAAGCCCATAGCAAAGTCAGGATGGGGTCTGAAGGGACACTTTCTCTCCTGCCACAGCTATTCTCAACTCACCCTCCAAGCTTTCTGCCTCCACACTGAAGCCATCCTCACTGGTGATCTCAAAGCGTAGATGTGGGCCAGCCCGTTTTGGAACCTGGTTCTCTTTATCCTCTGGGGATGGAGGCTCTTCCTCAGAACTCGAGGCTTCACCTGGTCCAGTGAGTAAGAGCAGGAGAGCACCACCTCACATAAACTCAAAAGATCCCAGCTCCCCAGACACCATGCTTTCCCCACACTGCCACCAGACACAGCAGACATTGGGGTCTAATGGCTCTCCTCCAGCCCCAACTGCCCAGTGAGAATGGACATGGTTTTTCCCAAGGAGCTGCCAGTTTTACTTCTGTAGGATGTTTGTGTTGTAAGATCAGGTTCTTGAGGAATGAAGTGTTCCTTTGGGCTCTATAGGCCACACCGATGGCTTACTCAAACTCACGTACTCTAAATGTCTATCTACACACAATTATTCTGCTTCTCACATAAAAGTACTACCAAGTCAGTGTTAGCACACGTCTGTAATCCAGTGCTCTGGGAAACTGAAGCAGAAGGATCCTAAATGCTCATCCAGCTCTGACAATTTATTAACTTATCAAGACCTTGTATTAAAATATAAAAACGTGCCTGCATTGGGCTTGGTGAGGCTGAGGCAGGAGGATTACCATAAGTATGAGGCCAGCCTGGGCTACAGAGTGAGTTTAGAACCAGCTTGAACTATATAGCATACCTTGTCTCAAAAACAAAAACAAAACAGTGTTAGGTTTATTCCCCAGTACCAGGAAAACAAAAACAAGAAACACTACAGGCTCAGTGGAATAAGCGCTTCCCTGGCAAGTGCAAGGGCCTGAGTTCATTCCTGGGTTCTGAAGAGGAAAAACAAAACAAAACACTACAGCATTGTATGTGTGCAAGGAATTTTTTTTATGTAATAAATATATGTAGTAAATTCTTTTTATTTCTTTGAGATGGGCTCTCACTATGTTGCCCAGGCTGGTCTTGAACTCCCAAGCTCAAATAATCTTTCCATCTAAGCCTCCTGAGTTGTTGAACCTACAGGTGTGTGCTATCATGCTCAGCTGTACATTTCTAGAAATATTATAAATACCCAGCATATAGTATATATAATACCAAGTACATTGAAGTGTCTACTAAGTTATGAACCACTTCAAGGACTTCCCAGGGATTTCAACATGGAGTAGAGAGGACTTGCTCATGTATAGATGTGGTTATGACAAAAAGAGCAGTAGTCAAGGACAATTCAGAAATTTGGGTTTGAACAAAGGAAGTATAAAACTACCACTAACTGCAATGGTGAGGGGAAGGAAGGAACAAGTTTGCAGTGAAGGTCAAGCTCTCAGTTTGGAACATGTTGATTTTGGAATGCCCTTTAAAAGATCCCCCTCCTACAACCGGCTGGTGGGGCTGGTGAGATAGCAGAATGCAATAGCCTGGAGCCCAGGGCTGAGGTCTGGGCTGGAGAGAACAATGTGGGGACTTATCAGAATACAGATAAGATTTCAGCTTTCAATGTGCAAGAAAGTATCTGGGGGAAAAGAGAAATCATAGCCAGAACACCAGATACACTAAAATTGGCAGGTTGGACAAAGGAGGCATGACTGAGGTAAGAGGAGAGTGGGAGTCTTGTCTTGAGGAGGCAGGAGTTAGCTTTACCCATCACAGGTGACAGGCTGAGGGCTGACCACCGTATACAGGGTTGGGGGAGGGGCAAAAGCTTGAGGAGAACATGGGGCACAGGAGGGAGAGATGGGGCAGCAGAGTAACCATGCTAGGCATGAGGGTTGAGACAGCAAGGTCAAGAGTGAGAGGAGGGGCCAGGGAGATGGCTCAGTGGAATAAGCACTTTTCTGGTAAGTGCAAGGGCCTGAGTTCAATCCCTGGTTCAGCCAGGAAAAAAAAATGAAAAATTAAAATTTAAAAAAATTTTTTAAAAAGAGTGAGAGGGAAGCAGTGGTCATGGAGGAGCAAAGGTGTAGAGGGACCCAGAGTGGTTAGCTTTTTCTCTAGTTTAGGGAAAGCTAAGGATTGAACTGGGGACCTTGCATTTGCCAGGCAGGCTCTTATGCTGCTGAGCTATATCCCTGGCTCAAGGAGAACATAATGTAGGAGAGCAGGTTCACTGGGACACTGTCCACACATCATCATGTCTCAGGGCCACTGTGCACACAGACCCTCCCCAAAGTCCCAAGTGAGACCCTGAACCAGACTGTTGTGTGCCTAATGTCACCTCCAGTGCTCAGCACAATCTCTAACTTCTGTTCTCTTTCTCCTGTTTCCCTGCTACAACTCTACTGTTTTCCAAACACGATGGGGCTGCTGCAGGGCCCTTACCTAGGTACTCTCCTGTTGCGTGTTTTCAAATATAGTGCACTTGTACCACACAACAGATGTGTTTGTTTTTCCTATCAAAACTTGGCTTGGTTCCTCAGGGCAGGAACCTATCTGTCACGGTCACTGCCACATACATCCTCATGCTGTCTGACTACACAAGCAGCCTCTCAGTAAAGCAGTCTCAGGCTACCTCCCTCTACTTTGGGCTCAGCAGCTAAGTAGTATGTAATTAGAAAATCCGAGGGGCTGGGGAGAAACGCTTGCCTGGCAAGCTCAAGGGCCTGAGTTCAATCCCCAGCTCCGCACAAAAAAAAAAAAAAAAGAAAGAAAGAAAGAAAAAAGAAAATCCAAATACCTGGACAGGATTGAGCCATAACAAATCCCGAGCCAGTAGACCACTCAACCCCCAGCTTGCCTGCTGCTCCTATTCTAACCACCTTCTGAGACCGACACCCTTCCAGCTTCACCACATGGTAGCAAAAACTCTTTTTAGTATCTCTATGTGGGCCCCAATTTCTGCATATGAACCTCCCATACATCCTTTTTCCTAGCTCAGAAGCTTGTTCAAAACTGACCAACCTGTTATCCCCTACACCCTTGCCCTTCCATGAGCATTCCTTCCCTCCCACCCTCAACCAGGCTGTCAGTCCTCATGCCCAGCATGGTTATACTGCTGCCCCATCTCTTCCTCCTAGTTCTCAGCTGCACTTTGGGATGAGCTGCCTCACCCACACCATCTTTAATTCTCAACTCTGACACAGCCTCCTCCCCACCCTGCACCACCTGCTCATACCAGACACTGGCCCTGAACTCCCCAGGCCTGATGCTATGTGGCAGCTGGGACTAGCCCATACCCTTTGGCTTTGGGGATACCTTTCCTCTCATCTCCTACTGTTCTGCCCCTCATCGGGATCCTAGAGGGTTCCAGACTCTGGATGATCCCCAGAACTTCATCCTTGGCTTTGGAAGGAACCCAGGCCCCTGACCCTGGCAGACTACACTCTATAGTCTCCTAGGCTCTTGGACATGCTGGCCAAAGCACTGTCAGTGTACTTGAAAATAAACCTGAAACGTCACTTCTGCCACAAGGCCATGAACTTCCCAGAGCACCTCTGACTCCAGCAACTAGCCTCAGGAGTGTGCCCACTTTTTTCTTTTTCTTTTGAATACTTGGGATTGAATCCAAAGATCCTCTACTCCTGAGCTACATTGTTGGACCCTGGAGTGTACTCTTTGTTTTTTTGTTTTTTGGTTTTTTTTTTGACATAGGGTCATGCTGTGCAGTTTGGGCTGTCCTTGAGCTCCCATTGCAGACCAGACTGACCTCTAACTCACAGTAATCCTCCTGTCTCAGTCTCCTTAGTGCAGGGATCACAGGTGTGTGCTACCATGCCTGGCTTACNTTACTTTTTTTTTTTTTTGGGGGGGGGGCTATTTTTAAAAGTGAACCTGCTTTGAATTTGTCAGTCACCCATCTGAGCTCAGCAGCACATAAGGAAGAAAGTGAAAAGAAGCTGGTCCCTACCTGAATAGTGATGCCATGACTCAAGCAGCAGGTCTGAGGGACCATCAGGGGCCCGAGGAGGACCACCTTCTGGAAGTGGCAGCAAAGGGGATCGTTCCTGAAAGGGCCTGTAAGGAGAGACCTGTCAGGAGGGGAAAAGGGATGGAGGTTCCACAGACTCCAGGAAAAGGGGTCTGGCCACTTACCCAAGGCTTTCCTCCCCAACATTATCCAGGTCAAGAACTCCACGCACTGTAGGTGTTTTCATCCTCACTCGGCTACACCTAGGGGATAACCAGAAGGCTGAGCTGCCTGTCTTGCCCTTCCCTGGCCTTCTGTCCTGGCCTCAGCGCACTCACTTACCCACTGTTGCTGAGCCCTGGAACTTGGGGCGTGTCCTCCAAAGACTCCCCCTCTTCATCCAGTCGGGGAGTTTTACTTGGAGGTGCTGGGGGGGAACGGCCAGAGAAGGTGGATACCCTCTTGACACGGATGGCCTGGCGAGGTGGGCTGGGGGGCCCACTGCTAAACACCAGTGTGAGAGGAGGTGGAGGTGGAGGGGCAGGGCGGACCACCCCTACTCCTACCACTGGCAACACCCCAAGTAGGGGTCCTGGGGGCAGAGTCCAGGAAGTGGGGGCTGCAGGGGGAATGGTGGGGGGCAGAGGTGGCTGCTTTACTGGGGCTGGGACAGGTTCACCTTCCCCAGCCATCTTCACAAATACTTGCCCCAGCTTGTTGACAAGGATGATCTTAGATGTGGCAGGTTTAGGGGGCTCAGGAGCAGGGCCCAGGCTCAACACCCGGACCCCTGGGGCCCCAGGGAGCCAGGCAAAAGTCCGGGTGGAATCTGCTGGGCTAGGGGGCAGGGCTTGAGGTGCCTGGCTGCCATTGGCCAGGGCAGGTGCTGGGGGAAGAGACTCTTCCCTGGGACCAGCAGCCCCCTCCCCAGGACCCCCTAGGTTCTTTAAAACAAAATCCACAATTTCTGATGGCAGGTCCTCAGGAGGCCGGGCCCTATCACCTGCAGCCCCAATGACCCCAGCTCGGCCCACTGCTGGCCCTGAAGGAGGAGTCCCTTGGCCGCGGGGCTGCTGAACTGCCTCTGCTTCACTGTCTGTGCCATCATCCACTCCGTCCAGCTGCTCAATTCGGGGGGCTCCAGGGAGGGGGCCAGGGCCCAGGGCAGGGCCAGATACTACTGTCACAGGGAAGTGGACATATCGGGTGGTGGAGCTGGCTTCCTCCTCTGAGCTGTCCCCTTGACCCCCATGGCTGCTCCCCACTGCCCCAGCGGCCACAATCTCTTCCTGGAAGGGCTCAGTCCCTAGCAAGCTGGCTGCAAAGTCCAGGTCAGCAGCACTCAGTCCTGATACCACCTCCATGTCCTCAAAGTCTGGGCCTAGGTCTTCAGGGGGTGGTGGTGGAGATGGGGCCAGGCCAGGGGGAGCCAGCTCCCCTGAGGTAGGTGTGAGGACTGTAACAACTGAGGTAGGAGGGGGCACCCTGAGCTGAGGGGAGGTTCTGAGAGGTGGGGAGGTCCGTCGTGATGGTGGTGGCCTGGGGGTAAGGGGACTAGGACGACGGGAGCGTCTTGGGGGAGCTGGGAAGTCTGGGTCTCCCACTGTAGGGATGTGGTGGGTCAGAGAAGAAGGACTTCCTGTGGGGGAAAGGGTCAATCTCAGCCAGCAGTTCCAGCCTCCCCAGTCCCACCCTCCCCTGGCTATTCCCAGATGCTTACCAGGGGAGGGCAGGGGGCCAAAGGAGACTCCCCCCAAGGGTCTCCGTGATGGCGAGTAGTTGGGCACTTTGATTCGAGCCCCTGAGAAGGAGCGTGGGGCAGGAGGAGGAGCACTGCTTGAATCTGGCCGAAGTGGGGGGTCCAGATTCTGAACAGGCGAGTGGTGCTCAGGAGCTCCAAGGATTAGGGCATCTGTATCTGGAGAGGGGTCCTCGTGATCTGGGGTCTCTGAAGAGCCAAGAGAACTATATCAGGGGTGGCAGGCACTCTTCATTAAAGCCTCCCATCACGTGCCTTCCTTTCAGTCAAATGACCATACAGACCCTGACTCAGTCACAACACAGATTAATGTCCAGTCACCACCTGGACTCCAAACCCTATTAAGAGCATCTACAACTGTACATATATTGTGCTTGCTTCGGCAGCACATATACAACTGTACATATACCTGAGTCAGGTCTCTTCATGACCTCTGTGACCCATCCCCTGCCATGTCCCTGCATCCTGGCTACCCATGCTTCTCTCTGAGGCACACCCACATGCCACAAGTGCCAACGCCCTCTGTCCAGAATGGCCAATCCTACCACTTTCTTACTTGCTCTGTACATCCCTTCCCCATCAAAGGATTCTTTCCCATCTTGGCACTCAAGGCTTTAACCTGGCCTCTCCCAGTCTCTACAAGCTGATCTCTGCTCCTGCACCCAATACTTTGTCTGCAACCATGTTGGATGCACCCTCCTGTTTTCTAATTCAGGTTATTCTCCAACTTAGAACAAAGCTGTCACCCACCAATAAAAACCAAATTCCCCAAGGGGGTACACAACGTGCTCTCCCTTTACTAACCTCCAACTCTATTCTTTGCTCTGTGCCACCTAGCTCACTGCTAGCATGGCTGCAAAAGTGAGTTGGGAAATGAGCAGATCCAGATTAAAATCCTGGTTCTATGCTATGCTACTGCAAAGAGCAAGTGTCCAGGCACCCCTGTTTTTTTGAGAGAAGGTCTCACTTTGTAGCTCAGGCTGGCCTTGAACTTAACTATATAGTTCAGGCTCAACTTGAACTCATGGTGATACTCCTACTTCAGCCCCCCAAATGCTTAGAGTCCTGCAATTAGGATCTGTGCCACCATGCCTCACCCTTTTGTTTTTGGTAGCTATCCCCTGGAGTGCAACACAGCAGAGCTTGTACCTTTTCCCAGAGGACTAGGGAACCACCTAAGCATGTAGCCTGTCAGGTAGCCATACTTTCTTTGCGCCCTATAGCTGCAGCAGGTCACCATTCCCCTCAGCCTGACTCTCTTCCCCTCTTTACTTTCTATGACTGTGCTCAAGCACAGCCCCTGGGCACACAACATACAGCCTGTAAGTTTCTCTTATTACTTTACAACAAATGAAAGAGTAACAAGTGTTTTGGAGTTTCTTCAGTAGAGCAGGGATAGGGGTTGGTGAGTTCAGCACTCAGGGAAGAGAAAGAGGTAGTTTCAAGCCCTACCTAAGGAAAAGGTAGGGCTGTGCACAATGGTCTGATTCTCCTCTGCTGCTTCCAGGTGAACAGGCTCTTCCCTTGGCCCCCATGGCCGATACTCTAGAATTCGGCACCGATACCAGCAGCGCCTCCGAGCATCCACTGTGCTCCAGTACAGACGGGAACACCTGGCAGGCAGACATGTGGGACAAGAAGGTTAAAATAACTTGGGAAATGGGACCCAGCCCAGGCATTCCCCAACCCCACCAAACACCCATGGACTGCTCACTGGTAGCCAATAGGAAAAAGCCGTCCCTCGCAGTCCGAGAGATCAGACAGAGTACCCAGGGAGTCAATTCGAATGGAGCCTACAGTGTACAAGAGAGGTCAGGTGTAGGCCAGGCAAGATCAGCAAGAGAAGGGAGAAAGCAAGTGGCTTACCAATGAGCACATTGATAGCATCAGGCTCAAGCCCTGTCAAGAACTTTCGCTTGAAGTTAATGCCTTCAAAGTCCACATAGACTCGGCGGAGAACATCAAAACCGTCGGGGGTCACGATCTCCTGGAAAGTGGGAGGCAAATGCGGTTGCTGGATTGGTAAACGTGTGTAGGGGACATGAGGAAAAAGCTCTGTAGGCAAAGCTCGAATGGCCAGGAGCTTGGCCTACAAGCTTGTGGGAAAGCACACAAAGAGGGGACACTGACAGAGCAATGGGCGCTGTCCCCCTACACCCCTGGCCCACCTTGCCATCTAGGAGGTCTGTGTGTTTCTGGCAGAAAACTTTCTTGTCATCCTGGAAGATGCAGTAGCTGGCCCGGGCACACATGAAGTGAAAGTTGCTGAGGCAGGAGGACAGGCAACAGCCCACTGTGGCTCCAGGCTTCAGACAGAGTTCACAGCGCTGCATAGGGAAGGGGCTGCTGAGGAACAAGCCAGGAACGGGGGCCAGGGTCTGGCACCTGGCACTGCTAACTCTAAGACTCTGCTTAGCTTCTCCACCCCCAGCATTTTGCACAAGGCTCTCACAAAGCAAAACCTCCTCCAAATGGATCCAAGGCCTGGTACACAACTACATTTTGGGGCTTTTTAGGGGGAAGAACAGAGATTGAGCCCAGGAAGCAACGAGTTATATCCCATCTTCTCCTTCATTTATCTTTTTGCAGTACTGGAGTTGAACCCAGGGCCTTGCACTGAGCTGTATCACTAGTCCCTTTTACGTTTTATTATGAGATAAGGTCTCAGTAAGTTGCTAAACTGTTCAGGCTGGGCTCAAACTTGGGATCCTCCTGCCTCAGCCTCCCAGAGTACCAGGATTACAGATGTGTGCCATTGCATGCAGCTTCCAAGTCTTTTTTTTTTTTTTTTAATAGTACTGGAGAATGAAACCAGGGCCTCTCACTGGGCTCTATTCCCAGTCCTTTTGAAATTTTCTGAGACACGTTCACACTAAGTTGCAATCATCCTGTTTTGGCCTCCTGAGATGCTGGGATTCCAGATGTGTGACTATACCTGGCTATTTCAATTTTTTTTTTACAGGGGAAAGATAACAGTTATGGGATTTACCACCTTCTGCGGACTGTTCCAACATGAAACCTGATTTACTCTATTCAGATTTTGTAACTATCCCCAATCAGTATCTCTACATTTATGGTGGATACTATCCATGACCCACCCCAGACCCCAGACCAAGTAGGGGATTTTGAGCCAGGCAATGCCTCTTTTCACCAGGGCACAGTGATATAGCAAAATACCATAGTGTGGAAAACATACAGCACTAGTCAAGTAAGAGGGTGTCTACCTTTTATGGTCTTGAGCTGCACAGCCCAATATGGCAGGACATTTAAATTTAAGTTTTCCACAGAGGAAAAATGCTATCACCTATCAACCAAGTGCTTTGAAAAGAAAAACAGGACATGATCTGGTAGGAACAGTGAAATGAGAGCTGTCTCTCAAAGGACAGCCTGATGGCTGCCCCTGCCAGGCCCAGGCCTCACCATCTGCCTCCCACGAGCCACAGCAGCATGCACGTTCTTGAGAGAGCCATCGTTCTCCTCAAACACTTCGGCTGACCAAATGGCACAATTGACATGTGTCCACTCATTCTGTCCGATGTACAGAAGCCTCCCTGCCTCCTGGGGACAGAAGAAGAGTGGTGTGATAGGGATGCTCTGAGAAGCAGGCCCCACAATCTTGAATTTTATACAGCAGCCTCACCTTGGAGTCTGCATCCCCGTATTTGAGGCAGAGTGCACACTGACGAGGGTCCTCTATGTGGGAGAAAGCAGCTGGATCCTTGCCTTGAAAAGCTGGATAAAAGTAAATCCAAAAATCAGGATCTGGAGCCTGGTCCACCTACTCAGAGGCACTGGCTTCTGGCTCCCACATTCCAATACCTGCTGAGGGATCACCTGGAGGCTGCCCTGATTCTGGGGTCTCTGATTCCTGCTGTCTCCACTGAGCATAGACATGGTCCAGGGATGGGGGCAACACCGCATTAGGCAGCACTCCGCTGTGGATAAGCAGGGTTAGCAACTGTCATGTTTAACAAGGGCAGCAGGATTGGAGCCCGCCCACAAAACCAGCCTAAACACGCCAGGACACCCTTCATCTTTTCTTCACGTGGAATTTCTCAATGCTCCAAACAGGCCAAGCCCTCTGTGCCAACTTTCACATAGGAAGTGTTGTTATGTCTGAAATACTTCCACCATTCAGCTCAAATGTCTTCTTCTAGGAAATGGTTTCTGACCCTAGGTGATAGCAGGTTCCTCATTTGGGTTCCAGAGACCCCTTGGATTCCCGATCACCACTCTAACTATTTGGGTCACTCGTGCCTGCCCATGCCCCAGACATAAGCTCTCTAAGCGGAGTCTAACCTTACTTGCTTACTACTGTCTCCCACTGCTTTGCACAGGTGCGGACAAAATAAGCTGCACAAGCTGGGCCTGCTGGTCTAGGGCCACTGTGGAACCTCAATCCAGTTTTGCCACTTTCCTCTCCAGCCTCAATCCTAACTGTACCCTATCTGTTCTCAGCCCAAAGACTCCCAGGTGCCTGGACTTCCAAGTGCCTCTGCTGTTGCCCTCACTCCCTGGTTCCCCTCCTGATACCCAGCCTTGCTCACTTTGGTAGCCGGGTACTCCGTCGCCAGTACTTGGGGTCATGGGCGTCGAACCAGCCGAACGCAGATTCTAGCAGCTGGGGAGTAGATTAACAGGATGAGAACTGGCTTCTCTGAAGCACTGGTAAGGACGTGGTCTGAAAAATCCACTCTCCCCACCCCAATGCTACTCAAACCACCCTACAGACATCTCCCTTAGAGCTCACCTTTAATAGGAGCCCCTTCATCTGGCTTCCTGCCCGGCGTTCTGAAGTTTCTCCTTCGGAGTGCCTCATTAAGATGCTTACCATGTCCTCCATAAAGCTGTGCTGTAACGGGGTTTGTCAGGGTCTGAGCCCCAACTCCAACCCCAAGATCTAGCCCTGCCCTCTCTTCTTGGCACCCACCTGCTTCTCCCCATGTCCTACTCACCACAGACTTGTAGTGGCCTTCCTCAAAGCGCTGACCCACAGTTTGCAAATCACAGGGCCTTGGGTGTAGCTGCTTCCCATCCTGTCCACACTGCAAGTGAGAGAAGTCAGCAGGGCCAATGCTAGGCCCAGCCCCACCCATCCTGCCTCACTCAGCCTCCAGACCTGGGTGCACAGCAGCAGTGGGCCCGCCACCTTTGAGCTCAGCAGGCCCTGGAGCACCTGACGTAGGCCCCCCTGCAGGGCCCCACTCAGGGCCTCTCGCCAGCGGGGCTGTGTGGCCCCAGCACATGGTCCGCATGTGTACAGCACCGAATCTGGTAGCCCTGAAAGGATCTCATAATCTTCATCTAAACAGCAGGGTAGGAAAAAAAAAATTTTTTTTGTGAGAATGTGAGGGCTCCTAAAAGCTCCTAAGTCAATGACAGTGAATCTTCCAATGATAAGAAACAGCCAGTGTGGCACTCATGCCATAGATTCGCCACCACTACCCTAGGTTATCAAAGACATTTAGTCTACTTGTGATTGAGAGATCTGGGGTGAGGGCAGAGTAGGGATTGCCTAGGCCAGTAATGGTAAATCTTTTAGCGCTTTCAAAGATAACAAGTAGCTTTCTGGGGCATGTGTGCTGTAGGTCTGACACTATTGCCCTGGGCTGAGGCTGCAGCCCAGTTACTCTGCCTACTTACCTGAGAGCCCCTCACACTTGGCATGTACCCAGTGATCACACTGTGCACACTGCATCATCTTGCTCTCATAGTCATTGTCTTCATAGCAGCGTGTGCAGATTGGGCAGTAGTTTCCTGAAGGAAAAAGAGATGGCAGATATGAAGGGATTACAGTTACTTCCAGTAACTCATACTCCCCTTTCAGTGGCTGACCATGTCTGGTCTGCTGTTCCCATTATATTTCTGGGTTGGGTCCCTATGGCTCCTGAAAAGCCTGTTGAGGACAAAGCGTCTAACTCTAGATTCCCAATACCTTTCAAATAAATGACCTTCGTAAATACGCTGCTGGAACAAACGAGGAACATACTGGTTTTCCAACTACCCAGTGAAGCCCAAACAGTGGAGTCTCAAGCCCTCAACTTTCACTACCCAGTGAGGAATTTTGTGTAGTCTTATATGTATACTCGTAGAGTTATTTGAAAAGTTGCTCTGAACCAAGGAGAAAGTTCTACAGGCAGAAAAAGCCACAAGAATACTTATTCTAACACTGGAAGAGGCCCTGCCTTAAAGTCAGGAGCCTGGCCCACTCCGGGATGGCCCCTGCAACATTCCCCTGCCCAGTCCCACCTTTCTCATAGAGCTGGGTGCACCTGGGGCAGAGGCTGTAATCTCCAGACCACTCGACATCCCAGTTCTTGCCAGGAGTTGCCCCACAGCTCTTGCAGCGCACACAGGCTGAACAGATCTGAGGAAGGAGGGAAACGTTACAACCCAGACACCTAATTGGAGCAATACAATGGAGAATACAGGTGGAGAGAATTGGAGGAAAGCAGATGAGGAAAGAAAAATAAGAGGAAAAAAGAAGTCCCGCAAAGATAGGAGGAAGATGAGGAAGGAATCCATATAAAGCTAAAGTGGTGACGGAGAACCTTTTAGAGCTTTCAAAAACAATAAACAGGGAAGGCACATATGCCACAGGTTCACCTCTACTGGGCTAGAGCAAGGGATTCTAAGTCTTAGAACATGGAAAATACAAGTTTGTGAACCATTATATCAAACTGCACCTAAATCTTGCCTATGTAAAAATCCTCAGAAGAAAACAGTTACAACTTTCTCAAAGAAACCTCCAAAGCCATCTTCACGAGAGCCCTTGTCTAGAGCAAGTCTGGGGGTGGTAACGGTATATGAGAATACCAATGTGGGGTGTGGGCCTTTTCGCTCACCCAGTGGCGTCGTTTGCGTGTGGCCCGGGTTGGGTAGCTGGGGCCCAGGCAGGCCGGGTGGTAAGCATGGCAGCAGCGCTCACACTCCAGGAGGTGCTGTGGGAAGTTTGTGAGAGACAATTGCAAGATCTACTAGCACGTGGATCCCCCACCTTTATGCCTTCCCTTCCCTTCCCTGGCCTGCATGTCCAGACCTTGGATCCCCTGCCTTTACGTCCACAGACATGGCAGAATTTGCAGCGGCGGCAACACCAGGTGTCATGATGTTGGGGTAGGGGCCGTTCAGCCTCTTCCAAGCAGAATGGGTGGAAAGGATCACAGCAGACCTGGCAGAACACCAACTAGGGACGGGGGTGAAGAGAGCAAATGATGGGCATGGTGTTAGGTCAGAAGGCCAGCAGTTAAGACCTGGTTGAAAAATCAGGAAGGGTCAGTGGAGGCTGGGGTTCTGTACAAAAAGGCAAAGCACCAACCTCATGTAGGCCTTTGCTGGCACACAACAAGCATACCATTGGTGGCCCCCCTGGCACAGAAGTGAGCACACTCAGGCCACCCATCAGCCACACATTCTCTAGGTCACAATCCTCCTAGAGAAAGAAAGGACACAGGATTGGAGGACAGCAAAGAACACAAGTCAGATCCATCATTAAAATCCTGGCTGCTCTTGACACAATCAACAAATTTCTTCCAACCACAAGTGCTGCAATTTCCAATATCATACCTTAAAATCCACACGGACCCGGTGCACACCATCTGGGGACTTCTGTTTTCCAGTCCAGCCATTGGGAAAAGAGGCAAAGGGGCCAGGGCCCAAAGCATCCTAGGGAGGGACCTAGGGCTAGTCAAAGGCTCCATCCAGCACCAGCCTCTCTACAGGCTCCTCTCCACATTGCCCTTCCCCCAGCCCATGGGACTCTGCCTTTTGCCCAAATCCCACTTTATTTTCCAGATAGGCAAGGTCTGCCTCATCCCTCAGGGTCTGTCCTCTGGGTGTGGACACATGATGATACTGAGGTGCATATGTCACTCTGATTTGCCAGGTAGCTCCTGGAGGGCAAAAGCCATGCCTCCCATGGCACTCAGCATTCTAGGAGTGGGCCTGCTGACCTTGTCCAGGCGCTTTCGGGCTTTTAGCTGCAATACAGGCTGCAAAGTGGGTTTGCGGGGTCGGCTCTGCTCCTCTGGTTCTGGCACTGGTAGCTCTGGGAAGGACACAGAAGCAGTGAGGTCCTTCCCTTCTATGCCTCATCTCTTCTTTCTTCTACAACCTCCCAAAACTACCTAGATTCCCAAGGCCTTCTCTAGATAACCGAAACATAAAACAATGATCCTTGCTCAGTAAGCTCCATCAAAAGCTCACCCACAAATTCCAGATGACCACTAAAACTGCCTCTTTTTTGCCCCCAGTCACCCTTTTAGGTAGACTGACAGGGCTCTTGGTCTGAGAGCTCTGTCTTTTCCACACAAGACAACAAATGAGCTAGGAGTATAACTCAGTGGTACAATGCTTGCCTTGCATGTGCAAAGCCCTAAATTCCATCCCCAGCACTGGGGGAAAAAAAAAAATCTAAAAAACAAAACAACAAAGATGCAAGACTGACAGAGAAAGTATCAAATGTTTGTACCATTTTCTCTGGGGGTCCGACGACGAGGAGCAGGAGGACTACAAGGGTCTGAGTCATCTGAATCCTCGAAGATATCATAGGAGGGTCGCTGTTTGACGCAGCGCCGGGCTGACTTGCGCTGCAGTAGGAGGGAGTCCGGCTCCTCGGGCACCACCTCCTCTCGGGACCCCCCAGTTCCCGCCCCCCGGCGTGGGCCTGGAGGACCAGGGGAGGCCTCAGGAGATTCATCAGAATCCCAGGGCAACAGCGTCTTCACTATCGTCCGGCCTGTGGGAACAGGGGACTAAGTGGGATATGAGCTTCACCAGAGACATGGGCAGAAATTGAGCAGAAAAAGACAAATAAAAAAAAAACATTCAACAGGAAACAAAAAGAACTGCAAAGATAAGTAGGGGAGCGCAAAGACAAGTGGCTTCCTCCATACCACAAATCTACATAAGCAATGTTTTTCAAATCTTGTTACCTTTTTTTGCCAGCCGTTCCATCTTCCGAGCCTCTATTTTGTCACACTTCCGGTATCTGGGGAGGGGAGCAGCACGTCACCAGGGTAGGGGACTGGTGGTCTAGGGGAAGAGAGGAAGCTCTCCACAAGGATGCCAATCCCACTGTTCTGGCTGGGCAGAAGAGGGAGGGGCTGGGGCAGGAGGCCTGGCAACTGACAACTCCAGGCAGCCAAGAAGCCACTTCCCAGCTACTCACACGCAGCACTGCTTCTTGGTGTTGGGACCCCCAAACTTGGGCTTGTCCAGGCAGTTGACACAAGAACCACAGTCTTGTACACGCAGGCAGCCCCGACAGTGTCCACACCGGGCCATACGCATCTTCTTGCCATGGTGGGAAGGCAGTGAGCGCCGGGGAGTATGCGCCAGAACCCCTCCAGACCCTGCAGGCTCCAAGTCTCCTCCAGGATCTGCTGATTCCACTTTTCCTCTCTGGGACTGGGATGGGACACTTTCTGTCTCAGATGCAGAGGATGTATCTATTGTACCAGAGAATGAGGAAATAGAGCCCCAAGGTCAACAAGCATCCTATCTCACTTTCCTGTTCTCCTTCAGACTTCAAGCCCTCTGGCCTCCACTGTTCCCCACATACCTAGAACTGACAGGTTCCAGGTGTTCAGACCCAATCTACTTTATCAAAAACCTAGCATTCCAATCCACTTGCCACTTGACCACTGCCCCCAACTCAGCTCCCCTTTTCCTAGGCTTCTGGTACAACTGCTCAATCCCAAACCTGACAGGGCTCTCAAGCCTCTCCATCGACACAGTCCCTACCCTCTGTGGTGAGGTCCTGCCGATCCCGGAGAGGGAGGGCACTGAGGCGGGGAACATCTTCAGGTACCATGGCCCGGGCCTGACCCAGGGCCACAGCAGCATGACGGCAAACATGCTTGATGCGGGGACCTTGAACTGGGGACTCGGGGCCCTGGGAGAAGAGAAACCAGGGATTTATGTAGGGAGTTGTTCCCTGAGCTCCTGTAGCCAGTCTACTTCAAAGGGCCCTCAGAGTCTACCACATACCGAGGCTCGCTCTCTCTTAGCTTCCACAGATTCATCTTCAGACCTGACACAGCCTCTGTCTAGGGTCTGCTTGACAGTCCCCACGGCCTCCTCCATCTGCCCTCCAGGGCTTGGCTGGCAGGGGAATAGACAGGGTCATGGGCTGGAAAGTGAGGACAGATGGGGACAGGAATAGCACAGGAAGGGATGGAATCGGGGAAGCACAGAAAAGGACTAATTCTGAGGGTTTTCTGAGACACTAGAGAGCATTTAGGGAGGCAGGTGAGTGGACTGGTACAAAGGTCTGACCAAAACACCATGCTCACCGGCATTGATGCCGCCACCTTCTGTTGCTGCTGTTGGTCGATCTTGAATAACTGCACCTTGGCTCTCTTAAGGAGGCTGAACATTTTCTCCTCCACTCCAGACAGCGGCAGGGAACCCACACCTGCAATCCGTGCCTTTTCCAGTGGTGGTACATGTGGTGGTGCTTGTTGCTGCTGCAGTTGTAACTGTGGCTGCACTTGCGGCTGCTGAGGTGGCAATGCCTGGGGCAGGAGTTGGGTCTGCAAGGTCTGTAGAGGCTGCTGTGGCTGAGCCTGAGGCTGCTGCCCATTGCTCTGAGCTGGAGCCCCATGTGGGGACACCTCAACCTTAACAGGTGTGGTGACCACAGGGGCAAATCGAGGCAGGCTGAGGTGATTGGTGCGGCCCACTGCCCGAGGCTCAGGCTCAGCTGGAGAGTCATCAGCAGGCGGCAGCTCTGGTTCAAGGGCTTCAGGAGCCCCAAGAGGAGTAGTAAGCACCGATTCATAGATCTTCAGGTGGGCTTCACTTGGGGTAAACTGAGCAGCCCGAAG
>NDGN011500459.1:0-14515 GCA_002564285.1 Tympanoctomys barrerae
GATAGCTCAGTAAAATAAGCACTTGCCTGGCAAGCACAAGGTCCTGAGTTCAATCCCCAGTACTGGGAGGATAAAAACAAAACAAACCTCGTAGGCAGTCTGTGGTTGGGGAGCTGAGATAGTCATTCCTCTACAATTTACTGAAAAATCAAGTCAGATATACAAGTGACCCATCCGTCTTATAAAGCCACCTACATTAAAATATAACAGAAGTAAGTGCCCTTTTAGTTGATCTTCCTTAGTCCAGGAAAATTAAATGTTTGATTGCATAGGTTGATTAATGTATTACTAAAGTATTAATTACATGTAGTAGTATATTACATAATGGAATCATGGAGAGAGAACTTTCATGACTTGAACATACAATGAAACCAAGCTTATTTTCCTACCATTGGGGAGGATATTGATTTTGTAGTCTTTATAAAAGAAATATATCAGATATTCTTAAATTAAGGCAGCCAACACTTGATTTTCATGAAATATGTATTGTTTTTTGTTTTATGAAAAATAAAACATATTTTCATAACCAAATAATAAGAAAATAACTATAGTTACTGTATTGTCTATCATTATCTTTGAAGTAGTACTCAGTATAGGACATAAGCCAAAACGCCAAAGAAACTTGTCTTTACTTTTTCATTGCAGTTATTTCACGACTACAGGCCTGAATGACATGAAAGTTCAGATTACTTCTTTTTTCTTTTTTGAGACAGAGTCTCACTACATAGTTCAGGCTGCCTTGAACTCAATATGTAGCCCAGGCTGGCCTCAAACTCACAGTGAACCTCCTGCCTCAGCCTCCTCAGTACTGGGATTACAGGCACGCACCACGCACTGTCAAGCATGCCAAATTCGATTACTTTTATTTTTACTTGTTGTTGACATCAGTGGCCTAAGTTTTGATTATAAATAACAGAAAAATGTAACAATGTCATTTTGCTTCTGTCTACATCTGTATAAGTTAAGCTTGTGATGAGAATGGGTACAGTCAATGTTTATCTTTTCCTTCTTCCCTGGTCTTCTTCCCCTTATAAAAGTCAGCATTACCATGTTCTTAGCTTCCTTAAATTACCATTTTATTCCCTTCAGTCTAGTTATTAAGTCTCAAACTTTTGTTAAAAAGTGATCATTGAGTTCCACTTGTTCTGCCTCTCATCTTCTAATTAATTCTTCAGTCTGATTTTTTAAACCTCTCATCTGCCTGTGACTTTATTGATAATCAGTATTGCTTTTCTTTGCTCTGTGTGTCACGGAGTGCTGAATGCTTGTGGACAGAGTTTGCTGATGCATAGGAAATCCACACAAAACTCGCTTGCATCTGTTTATCATAATTGTGCGAACAAAGGTTTCAGCCCCAGGAGTGAAGGGTCCTCACAAATGGCTGTAGCTTGTAGAACGTTTGCTCAGCCAAAGTAGGTTTCTATTTTTTCCTTTTTTGATATCTATTTATACCAAACATCAATGTTAACAGTTTTTTCTGCTACCACGTAGAGCTCTAACTATGCCCTGGAGACCTCTATGAATAGGTGTCAGGATTGCATGAAGCTTTTGAAATCGAAAGTGAAATTTTATGTATGGAAGTATTTTTAGAAGAGAATGATCAGGGCCTTCATCAAACACTCTCAGCCATGGAAGGTGCGCAGATATTTGAGGTTCATGCACACAAATGTCTTCTTACAAATTCTTAGAATAGTCACAGAACAGCAGGCCTGTGCTGACGTACTCATTTAGAAATTTGTTGTTACCCCTCCTGTTGCCCCGCTCTGTCCATCTGTCCCCCGAAAGGGCTTTCTAAATTCTTGTATTCCTAGTTTTTACCTCTTCTGTGTTTTCCTTTAACAGTTAAGATGCTTTTATGCATGTCACTTAGTGAATATGTACCAAAATTTCAAAGAAATCCAGCTGGGATTGTGTAAAATAATGGAGGAGAATTACTGGCCAACGTAACTGATGTTTGGATGTCGCTCAGGTTCTGCATGAGCTCTGTTGCAGACCACTGTTTCATTTCTCTGCCTTTCCTTCCACTTTGCTCTCCTGGGTTCATGGCCTTGTCTTCAGAGCAGCTTCCTTCATGCTAGTAAAACACTGCTGTTAATACTGATAACCAGTCACCGTCACCCACGACACTAGGGGTTGTAACTTTCTTCTTTTAATTAATAATCCAGCGTTGAATCCCTCTGGCTGGGGGATGGCTGTGCACACACTGATAGCATAGCCACACAAGTCACAGGGACAGGGGACGGAAGGGCAGTGTTTGATTTACTCCAGGCATTGTCTGCTGTTAGGATTTTGACAGTCTCGATTGTGTGTGTGTGTAGAAATGATACTGAGTGGCAACTACTCCTCTTTATTATATTCCTTAAATTATGTAGGAATAAGAGCTGGGCCGATAGCTCAGCTGTCTAAGCACCTACCTGGCAAGTGCAAGGACCAGGGTTCACTCCCCTGTACTGTACGCTGTGCCAGCGCTGGAACCCTGGGCTCGGCATGCAGACCACCAAAACCAGACATGGTGGTGTACACCTGTAATCCCAGCTCTGGGGAGGCTGACACAGGAGGATCACCATGAGTCCAAGCTGTGTAAGGAGGCCTCGTAGCAAATAAATAAATAAACAAATAAATAGAGGAATCAGGCATATAGCTCCTAGTACCTGAATATAGGTATGCTGTGGAAGGTAGGGGTTTTTTTTAATTATAGAAGATTGTGATATACTGCTTCCTAAAAAAGGTTATATGAAACTTTAGTTCCCTGGGTTATTTTTTTTTCCAGTCAGCATTCTACTGGACAACCCCTCCACTCCTGATTTTATATTTATGTATATATAAATTATATATATATACATATATATGATTTTATATTATATATAAAATATATGTTTTATATATAATATATGATTTTATATATAATATACATTTATATATTATATATAATATATGGTAGGAAGGAAGAGACTCATGTATACACATAAAGATTATGATACACTTAGGAGAAATATATATATATATATATATATTTATATATATGCACATGTGTTTTTCTTAGGAGGTATATGTATATATGTGCATATTCATTCACTTTATTCACATAAATATTTTTATGTATTAAGCACAGATGTTTATTTTAAAATCTATCAATACATTTCTAAATTAGTATTTGTGAGTTATTTTAACTATTCTACATTTATAAACAAAGAAGCATATAGCTTGTTTATTTCTAGGAGTTGGTTCTGAACTTGTGTAGGCTGGAAATGCTGCATCCACGGGAGGGGAGCAGAAAGGAAGGCAGAAGCAAGAGTTCATGTTTCAGACGTGACAGAGTTTCTTCTTCTTCAAGCAAACCTCAGGTTTACTCCCAGGCCTTTCGACTGACAGGATGAGAGCTATCCAGATTATGAAGGATATTTTCTTGTACTTTAGTGTCACCTAACTGTAGCTCTCCACTATGTTTGCACAATATGCTCACAGCAGCATCAACACTGTTGTCCTACTGAGTAATATGCTATTAGAACTTGGTCAGATTGATGTATCAAGCTATCAGAGATGCAGAGATGTTAATAATTATAAGGCCAGAGAAGGTTGCAAAGTTGAATAAATCTGAGAAATTTTGTACTAAATTTAGCTGTTAGATTTAATCTTTAATGTTTTCAAGTACATTGTGACTTTTAACTGGTTTGATTTTTTGTTTGTTTTTGCTACCCTGAGGAATATCTCACTAGAATAGTGTTTCACAGAATACATTTCAGAAAACAGTGGATTAAACAATGACTAAGAAGGTGCTTTACTATAATTATGTGCTATTTTGCTTGTAGGTTCCTGTTATTTATATGTTCAGTGCATTTACCTGTGTTTCTCTTCTGCTAATCTAGAAGTCTTTGGGCAAATCATCCTTTGTATCTTCACAAAGTAAAAACTTTAAAAATGTTGACTGAGGAATATTTTTAGATAAATAATAGTGGTGTCTTGGGTTAATGCTTACCGTATTTGCTCAGAGCCCTCACTTTTCCTTGGCAGAAATTAAATTTCCGTGGCTTTTAAACATCTGCTTCACTTTGGATACGTTCTCAGTATGGAGCGTCTGTCAGAAAGATGGGCATGACCTATGTTTTGTGCACCATGAGCCTCATGTCACTACTTTTCAAGGGGTAGAATAAGATTGTTGCACTTAACAAGTTGTTTAAGGGCCAGGCAGATAGCTCAGTGGTCTCAGTGCCTGGACCAGGGTTCCACCTGGGCACCTCATGTTGTGCTACCAAGCTGGCCACCAAGACCAGATGTGGCGGTCCACGCCTATAATCTCAGCACTGGGGAGGTTGAGACAGGAGGATGATTTGCCCAAAGACTTCTAGATTAGCAGAAGAGAAACACAGGTAAATTGTGAGTCCGAGCTGCACAGCCAGACCCTGTACCAAATAAATAAATACATAAATAAATAAAAGATTAAAAATGTAAAGAAATTTAAATCCAGAGAAAACAAATAACAAAGAACAGGATGTGTTAAGCTCCTGAAGTTGAGTCTGGTCTTGTTTTTCTTCCCACAGTATCTAGCATGCTGCTTTACCCGCAGTGGTGCTTGTTAATATGGAGTACCTGACTCCGCTTAAATCCCTTCCTCATGTGCTGATGTGTTATTAAGTCAAGCAGAGCTGAGGTTTGCTCTCTGTGCCTCTCAGCAGTGTTATGTGGACTAGACTCTAGATGGAACCCACAGTCCTGACAGGGTTATCATCAGTAATCCAGTCATGTTATGTGTAGATCCATTGGCCCAGAAGGGAGTGGCACGTAAAGGCTAGTGTATTGCCTTTTGTAGGTCTCTGGGCGCTAGCTTGGATTTCTGCCAAATCTTCCAACCTACTGCTTCCTTTTCAGAGACCACACTAATCTGTCTGCATGGATGATTTGAGATGTAAAATGGTTTTGAAAACAAAAATCAAAATGTCAAGTTTGATTTACCCAGAAAGACATTTATTGACTCAAAAGAGATTACTCTATTAAAATAACTAGTTTAGGGCTGGAAAGATAGCTCAGTGGACTAAGCACCTGCTTAGGCAAGTGCAGGGACTGGGTTTGGTCCCCGGCACCACATGCTGTGCTGGCCCCACCCCCTGGGCCTGCTGAGCCGGCCGCCAGGACTGGGAATGGTGGTGCAAGCCTGTAATTCCAGAGCTGGGGAGGGTGAGACAGGAGGATCACTACGAGTCCGCGTTGCACAGTGAGACCCTGTACCAAATACGTAAAATTAAAAACAAAAAACTGGTTTAACTGAATTCATCCAGATTACTTAAAAGCCAGTTTTCTATTTCTTTTCTCATCATACATGAAAAAAGCCTTAAAATTGTCTTTAGTGACCAGGTTAGGGTGCAGCCTACCCCTATGAAATTTAGACTCCATGTTCTGAAGAGCAGAGAGGGATTTGAAATTATCTTTTTACTTGAGACAGTTGGACTGAAAATTGAAATGAAGTAGTCTTAAAACTTTTCCCCTAAAGATTATGGTATTAATAATTATTCTAAATATTTAATTTTATATATACATAATACACAAAAATATCTACATTTAAATATACATTTAAATATAGTAATTATTTAAATAACCTAGATAGTTATGAAATAATAAATTCTTCTCAAGGTTAGAAATTTTGAAAGTAATAGTTAATAAAAGTCAGACAATAAAAATTATGTTTATCTAATTACTCAGAATTAGTCACTCCACATTACTGTTGGTTCTATTTTATTAGTATTTATATATCAGTATTTATTTTCACCTAATTATTTATCTCCCTAAACATTTTATTTTAAGGATTAAAAGACTAATGCTTTGTAAATTAAGAATATATTTATAGTTGTTGCTTTTAAAATTCAGATTTTTCTAATTCATGGTTGATTTATATTATAACTTATATAAAAATGAAAACATTTTATGTAGTCATTCATTGAGTATGCAAAATCACACATAATAATAGCAACTCATGTTTAACAAATGTATATCAATGATTGAGCATTTTATCTTTATTGTCCTCAGTTCTCACAATAACCCATAAGGTATGTATAATCTGTTGTTGTTGATGGTGTTATTGTTATTATTGTCTGGGTTTGAGGTCATGGTCTCCCTGTAGTCCAGGTGCGCCTTGAACCTTCATGTGGGTCAGGCTGGCCTCCAACTCCAGGTGACCACCTGCCTCAGCCCAGCAAGGTGTGTCTGATGGACTTGAGGAGGCAGAGGCTGGGCAGAACAGTCACCTGGTTGGGATACTCAGGTTGGGAGGGCCGAGCCCAACTTCCGGTTTACCTGTCTGACCTCAAAGCTTACACTTTTAAATATTTCGTTGTTTCTTCTGAGGTGAATTTCATGTGATATTTACTATGTGGTAGAAAACTATGTAAGAGACCATGGCACTGAATTAGCAGCTTGGCTATGCTTGCAATGTGACGTTCAGGGCCTGGCAGAGGTGATTTGGAGATTTCCAGGGCGTTTCCCCTCGGGGCCAGGATGTGAACACACACCAGGACACGGCAGAGAGAAAGTCTTGTCCCACGGTCCTATCTGATGGAAGGAATGATGCAAGTTTTTTAAAAGAAGGAAGATTTTCTCCACGAGTGGTTTTTTTTTTCTTTTTAAATCTAATCTATTTCTTTAAATCTAATCTATAGTGGGCATAAGATAGCATAGAGAGATCCAAAATTGTGCACTTTGAGGTTAGCTGATGGCATCTAGTTTGTGGTTTTGTTTATCCATGATCAGTGTGCCTATGGCTCATTATACACAGGCTGTATTTCTAGGAGAAAGGTCAGATATGAAAGTCATTCCACCTCCAAGTACATTGTTTCTCCTTCATATGGTCATATTCATTTTCTTCCACAGACCTATTTCATTTGTCACCCTTTTTATTCTTATCTGGCTCCCATTATGCTGTCTCTTTCTTTCTCCTTCTGTTTTTCCATCGCTATCACCATTACATTCTGTCCTGACTTTCATTTTGTCTTCTGCTATTCCTGCCAGGCAACCCCCAATTCTGAGCCCTGCCTTTAAGTTTTCTCATAGCTTGCTTACTTTTTGCCTGTAAATTCCCAGCCCCTCTAAAATGTGACTTTTGCCCACCTTTGACAGCTGCCTTGGCTTTGTAAATATTTGAACAGTCTTTGGTATAGCTTTCTGTACTTTGAAAAAATTTAACTTAAAGCAGGAGGACATTTCTATATCTTTAAGCAAGGTGGTGTTGGGTAGGACATTTATATTAACCACTCCTGTTAAATATTGTACTTTTATGAACTGATTGTCCTGTGACATGTGGAAAGGCTCCTGGGTTATCTACTCTTTCATAATATGTTGTGCTTGGAACAAAGACTTTTGATCCAAGGGTGACATCTGCTCCAGGATGTACTAAACAAGCCACTTCATTCCAGAAGAGGTAATTTTTTGCAATTATTTCCCTGGCATTCACTTCTTTTAGAAGAGGCTCTGTTTACATAGTTAACGGGTTGATCTTAGAAATACACAGTGTAGCTGTAGCAATGGCCAAAATAATTCCAAGACCATAGTGGAAGGAAACTGCCGAGTAAGAAAGGTGCACTATTTACTGTGGTACATCACAAGGCCTGGGCCAATCGCAGGCTTGTCTTCATAACACTTCTTTAGCATAAAAGAACAAATACAGCTGTAAAGATTCGACCTGAGAGAACTTTTCTGTGATTTTTCTGATGTCTATGGTTTTCCTTAATTCTGTCTTTGCTCTTTATCCTCTCTTTCTGCATAATCTTTCCCTTCCTTTAAATGCTTCTAAATATCAAAGCTAAATATATGAAAGTGTGATACAGAGCTGTGTTGGAAGGAAATTTAAATATGTATTTACTAATGAAGGCTTCCAGTTGCATAAATGTGTTGACGAGGCCTGTGCTTTTCCAGTTCATCTTGTTTTATGAATGTGTGACTTTGTGGTATTGATTTGCAGCTCACAGACTTATTTCAAGCCAGGTCTCCAACATTCTTGTTGCTGCTAAGGAGCTCAGATAAGTTTGATGGAAGAGAGTGAGAATGATTGTCAAGTCCAAACACAAGAATCTTTGTACGTTTGTGTTTCCTTGATGCTCGTGTTCCTTCGTGAATTGTGTTAGCGTAACAGAAGGCATCTGGGCTGGGGCAGAGTTTTGGGGGTGCCAGGGCGTAGTCAAGGCCTAGGATGCCAAGACATCTTCATATTTCATGCAGCTCTGGGCTTTCCCTTGAAGTCTGTAGTTACATGCTTTCCAAGAATGGATCTATTTGGAGAGGTTTTTTTAAAAAAAAATTCACTGAAGTCATGGGTTCTGCTTCCTTGGCTGATGAGTGTGAGGGCTCAATCGCTGGCTGCTGCAGTGTCATCTTCGCGTGGAGCAGGGGGCTCGTGCTGTAAATACTACAACGTGCTGGAAGCCATGAGGGGCTGGTGCCTGTCTAAATATTGCTGCTTAATATAGATGAGTGTGGAAGAACACAAGTAGAGCTGCCTCCTTATTTGAATCTTGATGAGCTTTTGAACACCAGTGCTTTCCTATATATTTTCTCTAGACTTCTCCATTTAACCAACTGTAGATTGAAAAATATTTTTGGAGAAGTAGAGCTTACTAGGGGAGTGAATGTCACAAAATCCAGTCAGCCTTATTTACAAGTCCCCAAAATAACTTAAACATAATACTTAATTTTAGCAATCTATGATGACATTCTTAGCAATAAGCTTGTAACTAACAGAGTGATAATACTGCACTTGTGCGTTAATATAATGCTTACAGAAATTTTGTAGGAAAAAATCTTAACTAAGTGACTCACAACATGTTTTATTTTAATCTTGATAAATTCTTTTATCTCTGATTCTATGGATTTCCAAAATAAGGGTTGAGTAAGAAATATTCCTCTAACGTGGTAAGAATTATTGCTGTAGTATGGCATGAAATAGAAAAATAATTCCTGTAGCACACATTTTCACCAGTGCGATACCTACCTGGCAATAGCGAGTGATGCTTCTTTCATTACTTCTGATGTCTCTGCATGGCCATCACATGCAAATGTCAAGTTTATTTACATTTGCTTTAGATTTTTTTGGTCATGCCTAATTTCTGGTCTAAGAGATTTGCTTAGGTCATTTAGCCTTTGCTTATTAGGTAACGATTTTACAGCAGCATAGACATGTATGCATTTGCATTCTTTTGGTTATTTTCCTGGTCTTTAATAGGACGAGGACAGTAATTTCTACATGGGTGGTAATTCAATGCCTCTCCTGTCCATTCAGTTCTGCCACTCATTATCTCTTACTTTTTTCTTTTGTATTTACATTAGATATTTGTTTTGTGCAAAAGTGCAGGCGATTGCAAGTCCCTACTGATTATTTAGTTGAGTACATTGGAGTACAGTCATGTGTAACCTCTTTACATAGTAGGGCATCTAGTCCTTTGTCTTTAGTTATTGCAGCTTTCTTTTCTGGTGGCTCAGAGAACTGCTCAACTGCTAATTACTTTTGAGTCAAGACCAAAAGTTTGCTCATGTCAAACACCACATATCTCAAAGTATACACATGCCCTTAACGTTGTCCACTTAATTTGGTGCGTGTGTGTCAGAAGGATTAATTTACATGTGTGGGAGCTCTTTTTCACTAATTGTTCTCAAGTTTGCTTGAGTAGTACATTTAGTGAATTGTTTTATCATTTAAAGCTGCATCACAGTTATCTTGCATAACTTTGATAACTTTCATCTGAAGGCGCCGTTTGATTCTGACAGCTGCGCATGGCGAAGCCCGGGGGCCGCAAGCTGATGCTCGTGTGGGCAGACCCCTCACACCAGCAGCAGGCGCTGGCTGCCCTTCCTGCCCCTACAGCATGGAGGAGAGGCAGTTCCAGTTCTGGCCAGCGTCGGGCTGTGCTGCCACAGCAGATGGCCAGCGTTTGGCTTCCTTACCCCTGTCTCCAGGGGAAGTCTAATGCTGTCTTATGTTCTGTTATTTACTTTCCATATAAAAAGAAGCCATAAAGAGGAGCACCAACCCATATTTAAACAGCCCAGAGTTCCAAAGTTGACAAGGGTAAAAGATGATCTTAAAAAAAGGAGAACAGAAATTACATAGCACATTTGTGAAAATGCCTAATACAATTCTATGATTTTGACTTTATTTTATAGAAGATTGAGAATTAGCTACTGATAGGTTGTTCATTAGATTGCAGGCATCCTTTTTCCATTCTTCATTAATGTCACAGCAATTTCCATTTTAATTTTATAAGTTGTTATTCATATATGCGCACTCATATTTCATCTCAGACAAGATTGTCATTATCAGGTCCATTTGGTTACATAATGAGAAATCAACGTATCTAAATACTTTCAAATAAATCTCACTTAAGTTATAAATTGCTTTTTAATGATTATACCCACACACACATGCACACACACATTTTCTTCTCACCTACAAAACACTTCATAAGTCTGATTGTGCTCAGATTGGAACTTGGATAAAAGTTTCATAGTTTAAGATTTGAAAATGAATATATTCCATGAGAAATAGAGTCCCAGAAGGAACTAATCTCTAGACTATTGTTGCATGTAGATTTGATTGTGGATCAAATTTCTTTATCAATACAGTCAGCATCTGCTTGGAAGTTGAAGCCAAGAGTCTTCTTAGTTCTGCCTCCTTTATAATTAGCTGTGCTGAAACCTCATGCATGCCTATAAATATGATACAAAGAGAGAAACTGATAGGAAATAGCCTAATGTAGGGACACAGAAGCTCAGTCACCACAGATGTTCCAGAAAACTGGCTGATATTGGCCTTTGCAGTATGGGCTGTGAAATGACCCCAGGTCCCTGCACAGAATCCTTTCCTGGGTATGAGTGGAATTGAGACCCTCGATAAAATAGAGAATAGACCAAGCAACCCTGCTGGACTCCTTTATTTATTTAGTATTTTAGGGAAGGGTCTACAGGGTGTTCAGGGTCTCACTACTAAATTGGATTCGTAGTGATCTGCCTGTTTACAGCCTCCCAAGAACTGGGATTACAGGTGTGCGCCACCACTCCCAATCTCAATGTGCTCCGGGGGTGGGGCCGGCATGGCAGGCCTGGGGATTGAACCCCCTGTCCCTGTGTCTGCTTGCAGGCACTTTAATCCATTGAGCTATTTGGCTGGCCCTGGACTCCTTAACACTGTATAATGATGTGAACTAACATTAACATCAGATTATAAATTTTGAAGTTAGTAGATACGGTGTTCATAGGAAGATAGGAAGAAATTAATATATTGAAAAAGTAACAGAAGAACCAAGTAATCAGGATTTACAGAAACCCACTGAAATAAATCCACTTCTCATCCCATCTGCTGCTGAGCATATACACTTTTCACCTGTAGTGGCCAGCGTCTCCACACCGAAAGGCTGTCTCTGCTAATCCCCAATCATCGCATTTTACAAAAAGCTCCACATAATTAACTGTGTAGATAATTGGGTAACAAAGACACTGCAGTTGAGGAACCAGGTTTCCAATGGGGCCTTGTCTTGGTTCTCTGAGACCATTTCCACACTCGGGCACTTGTGTTGATGAAGCCAACATAAGAAGTATTACAGGGAAATGTGAAACACTTCATTGCAGTGGGCTCAGACAGCAAATGGATCCCAGAAAACTCTAGTATTCTTTTTTTTTTTTTTTTGTATTTAGTACAGGGTCTAGATGGTCTATAGTGTCTCACTATGAGGAGTAGGCTTGTAGTGATTCTCCTGTTTTCAGCCTCCCAAATGCTGGGATTACAAGCACGTGCCTCAATCACCATCTCAGTGAGCCCTGGGAGTGGGGCCAGTACCACATGCCAGGGATTGAACCCTGGCTGCTGCACTCTGCTTAAGCAGGCCCTTTAATCTGCTGGGCTATCTGGCTGGCCCCCTAATGTTCTTTAAGATGAAGTTTATCTGACTCCTACTCAAGACTTTCAGCAAAAATAGAGTTGTTTAGCATGGGTTTTAGAACTTTTAAAACTAATAATTGACATTCTTTGGTTTGATTGAAGAACGTTACTTGAAGGTTAATATCATAGTTGAATTCTATCTGCAATGATATTGATGGCCCTGCAACTCTAGTTTCTGCATCTTACAATTAACTCATCTCTCCTCTCTATGTCCTCAAAACTCCATTAGACAGATGTGCCCATGCTGATGAGCTATGAATGGAAAAGTTCTTCTCATGTACCAAGCAATTATTTTCTCCTTATGGATTGAAAACCTTTGTAGAGGTCTTTATTATCATCTGAGTGGGTTTTCTTGGATTCATGCCCAGCAAATTTTTGTCTGTGTTTATGGAGTAGACTGATTTTCTGTACATTTTTAGTAGAGTTCACCAAACTGTTCATCTTTGCTGCCAACTTTAGCTAGATCAGTGTTAGTAGAGATTCAATAGAGCCTTTAAAAAGCTATTACTTAAGTTCTCTTAGATCTACATTAATGACTTTTAGAGTGAATTTTTCTGCACTATCTTAGCTTGCCTTGGGATTAGAAGCTATAGCAGAATTGTGTATTTGCAGTCCCAAAGCCTCCAACTGTTCCAGTAAAGCCTCTATTATTTGTCTTTAAAGGCTTTACATTTATGACTTTATTGTGTCATCCTGCTATGATCATCTGAAGCCCCTGATGATACTGTAATGAAGTGCACAATGGCTAGTTACTACAATGCTGCTGATACAGCTTAGCATACCATCTTTTCCCTGTGCATTTTTGGATATGTAAGTAATGTTGGGAATCAGCAGTATTGTAGGAAATAAACTAATTTCAGACTAATAATGTGAAGATTAAGACATTTCCCCAAGGCACATTGATGCTTCTTCGTATTTAGAATACACACTATATATAGCTGTCTGTGTACATATATACATATATATTATTTTTGTTCAGGTATATTCTTTTTTATTTTGAAGAGAAAAAATAATAAAAATGACAATGACTTTAATAAAATAAAAATACAATACAATACAAGGTAAAATAAAAAATAATGACACAAAATTCCCAAACAAGATAGTTGAAGAGTAATAATGGTTAATAGATTGTGTGTTCTCTTCCAAGTAGGTGCTCAGATTACAAGATATATGCACAGAAAATTAATCAAAGCATACAAGCACAAACCTTTCCTTTTAATGAACTAATAGAAATTAGTAGTATTACTCTGTTGCCTATTGTATGTATATATATTCTCTTATTATAAATTTTTATTATGGGTTCTTTTCTTTAACTTACTTTCTCCTTTCCTCCAACCAATATCTGTTGCACATTTTCGGTCTTATTTACTCGTTCAGATTCTCGCACTACGACAACAATACACATGTATTGGATTTATTTCACTTCTGAGTATGGTCTCAAGTTGCATCCACTTACCTATAAAGTCTCCAGTTTATCCTTCTTTATGGCTGAGTAGTAGTGTATCATACAAAATACCACATTTTTTTTTCATTCCTCAGTTGAAGGGCATTGGGGTTATTTCCAAGATTTAGCTATTAGAAATTGTTCTGCTATAAACATGGGTGTACATATATCACTGTAGTATGATTCTTCTGGAAAAATATCTGGAAGGGGAATAGCTGGGAAAAATGGAACATGTAATCCTAGTTTCTTGACGAATCACCACACTGATTTCCACGGTGGTTCCGCCAGTCTGCACTATGACTAACAATGGGGAAGGAGTCCTTTTTTTCCCATTGTCTCTCCAGTGTTTGTTACTGGTTGATTTCTCTATGACAGCCATTCTTTCCAGAGTAAGGTAGAATTTTAGTATTATTTGCATGTCTCGAAGGACCAATGATGCTGAACATTTTTTCCTATACTTATTTACTATTTGTGTTTTTTCATCAGGGAAGTGTGTATTCAATCTTAGATGCCCATTTTTGGATTGGGCCTTAGAATTTGGAGGATCTGACTTAAATTTTTTTTTAATTGATTGTTCTTTCTTTATATGTTCTAGATATAAGTCCTTTGTTTGAGGGACAATTGTCTAATTTTTTTCCCACTCTCTGGGTTGTCTTTTCATTCTGTTGATATTTCTTTTGATGTGCAAAAGCTTTTTAATAAGGTGAAATCCCTGGCTGAGTTTGCTTATATTTGTGTCTGCATCTTCTAATCTGTTCCATTGATCCTCAGATCAGATTTCTTTTCCAGTACCAGCGTGGCTATGCATATTTTTATGTTGATTGACCACTGAATTCAACTAGATATCTTCTGAAAATGTATGAGTCTTCCAGCCTGCATGGATACTTAGCAATAAAACATAGCAAGCTATTGATACATGGAGTAGTATGGGTGGACTTCACTAGCCATATGCCAGTAAAAAATGTAAAAAAAAAAGCTGCTCTTTTTAAATTAATTTTATTGAAAAACAAAGCATTGAAACAGCTTCAAAACAGGTCAGTAGGACAGTTACAATAATTAATACATTGTACATTGTTATCTTCTTAGTGGCTACCCATAGTACAAGAAGCAGGCAGGATATCCTGTCTAAACACTATTAGTACAAATCTTTCTTCTCATTG
>NDGN011500471.1:2430-18549 GCA_002564285.1 Tympanoctomys barrerae
GAAAGAAAGAAAGAAAGAAAGAAAGAAAGAAAGAAAGAAAGAAAGAAAGAAAGAAAATCTACCAAGTGTCTGGTCTACAATTAGTAAACAAAGCAAAGTAAGGCCAGCATTGTGTTCTGGGAGTCCTGTACTGACCCCATCACTGGTCATGGCCAACCCTTCTCATCACCCAAATTTCCAAAACAAGGAGCTTTGTGCAAGAGCTTGCATAATGCTGCCCTTTGGTAATAACTTCTGTCTCAGTTATTTTTTACTCACTAGGACAAAATATCCAACATCCAAAATTAAGAAAGAAAAGGTTTATTCAGCTCACAGTTAGTGGAGGTTTCAGTCCATACCTCAGTCCCAGTCCATACTTGGCTGGCTCCCAGGCAGAGCAGCATGTGGCAGAGAGCAGCAGCTCATGGCAGCAGAAAATAGCAAAAAGCAGAGAGGAGGGGTGGCAGCAGCTGTATCTCTCCTTTCCTTATATTACAAGCGGGTTACTCTGGGGTGGGGGGTGTAGAACTCACACAAATGCCCCTTCCCTGATCTTGTACAGGATGGGGATGTTTACAAAGTAAGAACCCTGGCTCCCTGCTGAGTCACTTAATTAAACTTCTAAACTTCACAAGTTGACACAATGTGGTAACCAGTACAATCCACCTCTTCTCAACTTGACAGTTAAACACATTTCTTTAAACCAGCTTCCAGGTATAAACATTAACACTTCACAACATTATAACACAGATTTAACTATCAGTAAGAATCACTGTTAAATTTATCAACATTGTATTACATGAGAACGGTAACATTTTGCCCCCTGGCCCCCACCCAAAGATTCATGCACATCCTTTTATGTAAAAGGCACTTAGTCTATCTGCAATAGTTGCCAAAGGCCTAAAAGTTTCAGCATTGTTGAAAAGTCCAAGTCCAAAGTCTCCTCAAAGATCTAAGGCAAACTCTTAGCTGTGATTTCCTGTACAAATGAAAAGTTTAAACACTTCCAACATTCAAAGGCACAAGGTAAACATTACCATTCCAAAAGGTATACACCACAGGATACAAAGCATGGGGACCTAAGCAGGTCCCCATCCCATACGGCAAACATTGAGTCCAGTAGTTCCATGTTCAACATCTGAAGCAATCTGTAATGAGCTGTGAGCTTCAAAAGTCTTTCATGGCTCCACCCCTACTGCACTTCTGCTGGTAGCTCCCATGGCTTCTCTCCTAGGCCAGCTTTGCTCCCTTATTACAGCTTTCCTCATATAATCCACGTTCTTGGCTTTTCCAAACTTCTTAGGTGTCTACTGAATAGGCTTCTCATTCACAGTGCTACACACACTGCCCTCCCAGAAGTACACTGGCTGGCTTCCCAGGCCTTCTGCATCTAGGTAGGGAAGAAGCCTTCTTAACCTCAGAACTCCTGCATTCTGAATGCATCTAAAACCAGGGCAATATGGATGATGCCAAGGACTTCTACCAACTGGAGCATTATCTTCTCTCTTAGCTGTAGGGGTTGAGGGCCTGGATTGCTGAGCACTATGGACCTGATTCTGAGGAACAGATTCTCTATGCCACCTCCATTCTGAAACCTGGTGTGGCCACTGCCTCCATTCTGAAACATGGGGTTTTGAGGCTTTCACCTCACAGCAAAGTCCTTCACCCTTACAGTTCTGAGGTTTCAAAGGGTGTGAACATGCTACCTCCTGTGATGCCCTCAGGACTTCCTTTTTATTCTCCCGTTCCTCCTGAGCAAGTGAGATTTCAACTCTATCTTTGCAGTCCACAGCCTTCCTGGCACTTCCTTTGTGGCCAAACTCACAACATTTTAAGTTATCTTGCTGGGCTCTTTGCTCTTGAGTCTCAACACAAATCTGACTAAAAGCCCCCAACAATAGCCGTGCCACTGCTTCAACATTTGACTGTCTTAAAATTTCCTTTGTCAGATTATCCACTCCACCACACTTAATTTCAGACCCAGGCAAAGTCTCTGGACGTGATCAAAATGCAGACAAATTTTCTGTCAAGATATGACATACATCATCTGGAGTCCAACAACCAATTCAGTCCTTCTTCCCAGCAGAAACCTCCCTGGCCTGGTCTCTATAGGCAGGGCTTCTATCAGCATTCTGGTATTATGGGCTTTGACCAGAATCTCCCATACAGAACAGCCAAAGGTGTTCCACTGCTACTGTTTCAGGCAACATCGTTGAACCTTTCCTATCTCTTTCCATAAATCATTCCCAAAAACTCTTGAACAACATGGTCAGGTAGTCACAGAAATGGCTCCACTCCTTTAGTACCAAATTCTGTCTCAGTACTTTTTCCTCATTGCTGGGACAAAATACCCAACACTCAAAATTAAGAAAGGAAAGGTTTATTCATCACACAATTAGTTGAGGTTTCAGTCCATACTTTAGTCTTAGTCCATACTTGGCTGGCAACCAACCAGAGTGGCATGTGGCAGACAGCAGCAGTTCATGGTGGCAGAAAACAGCAAAAAGCAGGGGGGAGTGGTGGCAGCAGCTGTCTCTCTCCTTTCCTTATATTATAAGCAGGCTACCCTGGGGTGGAGGTGTAGAACTTACATGATGCCCATGCCTTTCTCTTGCACAGGCTGAGGATGTTTATAAAGTCAAAACTCTGGCTCCCTGCTGAGTCACTTAATTATACTTCTAAACTTCTCAACTTGACACAATGTACCAACTGGTATGACTGCTAAGATAGAAACAACCACTTGCTATGCAACTCTGCTCAAAGTCCGAACCTCTCTGAACTGTTGCTTCCTTGTCATAGATATAATCCCTACTATAGTATCATGGAGAGAGTTAAATGAAGTGTCCTAATGGAAAGTATGTGACACAACTGCTGACAAGCTGCAGAAAGCTCATCCATGATTACTTTTTCTTGAAGAGCACTGTAATGTAACCACCATTGCAGTACCTCTTAGAGTAATTCAAAAGCAGCCTCAGAAAGAACGTTCTCATTTTCATCTTTACGTATATAAACATAGGCATTCACACATCTGTCTCTTGTTTCATAATGAACTTCTAAAAATGTCCTAAAGAAGGGACCAGGTCTGTTCATCTCAACAGTGAAGTGGTCAGACTTGCCCATGAAACACCAGAATGCTTGATTTCTCAATGGAATGAATGAGCACCCCAGAAGTCTACACTCTTTTCCTACTGGAAGGAAACTCGGAATTCTGTGCATAGTAGAAGGCACAGCAGTGGCAGAGGCCCTGGTGGTGCAGTTCCCTCTGGTGCTGTCTTTCTCAACATATCTTAAATTGCCAGCAGTTAACCCTTGGAATGTTGGCAAAGCATGTAGACTCCTCCTTGGTACTCGCAGCATACAAGAAATGTCATAAATGATATTGTCTGCAATAGTTAATTACTGAACAGTTTGCTGTCAGTGTAGAAACAAGGGGGGGAGGGTTGAGCTCTGTATTTTTTTATTTTTTTTAAATAAATGTTTAAGGTGGTATAAACAGTGGTATACCTCAGTGGACTAAATGCTTGCTTAGGTAAGCACAGAGGTGAGGGTTTGATTCCTGGCACTTCATGCCATGCTGGCCCTGCACCTAGGCACGCTGAGCTGGCAATGGAGTCTGGGAATAGTGGCACATGCATGTACTGGGGAGGCAAAAATCAGAAAGATCACTATGACCCTGAGCTGTGTAGTGAGACCCTGCACAAAGAAGAAAAAAAAACTTTAAAAAATAAATGTTTAACTTAAACATCTTTCAAGGCTTCTTTAGTGGGAGATAAGAGTTCTCAGGTTCTTGCTTCTATAGAAAATATCACTCAGGACATTGTCACAAGCTTGGCAAGGAAGGAGGTACTTGCCTTCATCCTAGACAACATATTAAAGTGGAAAAATACAAAGTTTGAAGCTATACATGGGACTTACGGTGATCTCCCATTGTGCCACAAGAAAAATCAGAAGTGATTCACCAAAACCAGTTCCAAAATTTGCTCTAATTCTTAAAATATATCCATGACTTATAATTAGTACAGAGCAACACTTATACATCTAATGTTATTAACAATCTCTCCCTCTCTTAAATAAAACATCCTATTTGGCCCTACGCTTAACTACGATGTCAGGTATAAGGGTTTTTTTATTTAATTATATTCTTAACTCACAGTTAAGATATGGAGATTCATATCTCCATATCTTACAAGACTACTGTAAAATCCAAATGAAATAATGTGTGATAGCACTTTATAAACCAAAGATTATTATACTTGAGCTAATTGGCATTCGTTCAATTTCAGAAAGCAAAGAAACAAAACAAGAAGAAGCATAGGACAGTCTGTGAAAATGTAATGGCCAACTTGACACATCTGACCTGTACAAACTGAGAAAGAACACAGTTACTGTTCTTACAAATTAAGTGGCTTTATATCCTCCATGTGTGACTATATTGACCTTTTAGAAACTGATGCTCCATGAAGATACAGTACATGTTCATCTGGGAATGTTGCAATGTTTGAAAGTCACTTGTTAAACAATCGTCCTCTAAGACTAAATTTTGAAGCATGCTCAGAGAAAATCAGCCTTTGGGAATGATTCTCCTTATTTGACAGTTCATGATTAGTTTTTGAGTGTGATCTGCTAAGGAAGAAAGAGCTCCTTAATTCTGGACCTGATTGAAGACTCCAAGACTCTCTCTTTTTCAGTCACAGTTTACCTCATCAGGACAACACTGAGATTCAAGATCTTGGAAGTTTTTTATTCTCTTACTTTACTTTCAAATCCATGCTGGCCCTCCCTTCTTCTACAGTTGGGAAGAAGCAGCTCTTCTTCTTTAGAAGAAGGGGGAAAATCTCTTTGATGTTCACATTTTCATCTGTGATTCAGAGACCTCCCTACCCTCAAGAGTAATTTTAAATTCAAAGAGAAGCTTGTTTGATAGGGTTGTGTGTGCTTCAGTGTGTGTGTTGGGGGAGGGAGAAACCTTGTCTCAAATGATCAAACAGGGCTATGAAGCCACTGTAATTAGAAAATTCAACAACATGCTGTCCAAGTGGTGCTAACTTTGAGTTTCCAACTTCAACAGAGCTATGTCTTCATGGTTGTATAAAACTACCCATTTTCAGTCAAATGGGCTGCCTTGATATCTTTTCCTGTCTGATCAGTGAAACTACCTTTGCCCCAACGATGCCTCTAGGCAGCAAAACCTGCTAATTGGCAGTTGCAACCCAGAAATTTGTAGCACACTTAAGAGGAATGACAGGGTGACAGAGCCACCTTCCTGATGCATGCAGGGCAAAATATGATAAGGAAGTAGAGGAAGGTGCTAGAGCTTGACATCCAGACAGACATGTCTGCTTCCACTGAATCTCCTCCCTGTGCCTTGGTAAAGCCCCAAATGGCCAAGCCAACTATGGAGGCTAGACAACAGACACTAGGAAAGAGCAGGCCAGTGAAGAAAGCTTTGTTTCTAGAGATAGAGCAAGAGCTCAACTCCAGGGACAATGAGTGTATAGCTTCTCATAGAAGGACTAAGGATGGGCTGAGGCGACAGCTCAGTGGTCTAAGCACCTACCTGCGAAGTGCAAAGACTCAGGTTCAATTCCTAGTACTGCATCCCATGCTGGCCCAGAACCCCAGTTGCACCGTGCCTACCACTGAAACCAGGCATGGTGGTGCAGGCCTGTAATCCCCGCACTGGGGAGGCTGAGACAGGAAGATTATCATAAGTCTGAGGTGTGTACTAAGACCATGTACCAAATAAACCAATAAATAAAAGATTGGGGAAAAAGGGACTTAGAAGGATGTCCCACAGTGAGCACAGAAAGCACCAAAGAAGCAGCATTCATTCAAATTCATAGCAGATAACAAGAACAGAATGAGTTCCATATGGAACTAGGAGCTGGGCCCAGTGGTGCATACCTGTGATCCAAGCACTCTGGAAGCTGAAAAGGGTGGATCATTGTGAGTTGGAGGCCAGCCTCAGCTACACAGTGAGGTGAAGTACAGCTTTGACTAGTGAGTCCCTCTCTCAAAGAAAAGAAAAAGAAAAACCGAATGAGACCAGGACACATCTACACACCTGGAGCCCTGCCCCTGGGATCTGGAACTCAAGAGAGACCTACAGTTGACAAAAGAGTCAATGCCCACGGCCTTGGCACTTGGGCACACAGCTTGTGATGGCTGCACACTAGTGAAGTGGGGTTTAGTTTACTGTCTGGAGCAAAAATTAGGAAGCCTCCAATGGCTCAGGCATTGAACAAAAGAAGCATTGGGATCCAATGATCACAGAAGGGCTGAGTCCTCTCAGGATGCTTCCTAAGTCCCCTGGGGGCTCTCAGTGAGAGTCCCCAGCACTCTCCCAGTGGTGGCAGCTTCAGTATCACTGGCTGCTTTCACTCTCAGCCAAGTGCCATCCAGGAGAGCCCGGGGTATTCCTTTTCCTATTCACTCCTCAGGCTCCTCAGAAGGACTGTGTAGGGACCTGCAGTAGGCTGAACTGTGCAGATCCCCCAAGGTGAGATGTTGTAACCCTACTCGTCCTAGGAGTAGGATGTGATGTGCTAGGGAATGGGGCCTTGAGGGGGGATAAAACGAGGACAGTGGAGCTCTCACAAATGGGATTATTGCCTTCGTAAAAGCCCCCCACTACATAATCTTAACTGCAGCAGCTGTAAACTAATTCTACTTGTCTTGAATTCCAAAAGGCAATTACATTTCATAACTAAAATTAAAAGGGGCAGAAGTTGAAAATCTGAAGCCTTTATTCTTTTTAAAAATATAACCTGGAACTACTTTTGTCATTGATACACACTGCATTAGACTTCCCTTGTTAAATTTAAGTAAATACAATTTTAATGCATTCATTTAAAAATAGCATGCATTGGATATACCTAGTTGTATCTAACTACTTCTGTCGACTAAGCTATGTTTCCACGTGTTCATCCATTATTTTCCAAACCTGAGTGAAAGATGTTTATCTACTATCACTGGTGGTTACTTCTATATAGTGGGACATTGTAGGGATTTTTTTTGTAATGTTCTTCTATATTGGTCAAAAATTTTTAAATGATGAATCAATAAATGTAGACATACTAAAGTCATTATTCTCGAATATAAGATAAAGAGAAAACTGAAAGAAAAATAAGACATCCAGAGCTTTCCGCTTTTTCCAGGTAAGAACATAGTACCCTGATTCGTTGAAATGTACTTTATGGGGCAGGTGAAATAGCTCAGCAGTCTAAAGCACCTGCTTAGGCAAAATGCAGGGACCACAGTTCAATCTCTGGCACCACACGCAATGCCAGCGTCACCCCCAGGGTGGTCTGAGCTGGCCACAAAAAAATAAAATCAAATAAAAAATAAAAATCAAATCCACTTCACACACACCTTTCAGCCACTTGAAGTACAAAGCCTCGAGGCGCTTGATACACTCACAGAACTATCTTTCCATCTCCACAATCAAATTTAGGCTATTTTTCATCCACGCCCTGAGACTAACCCCCGACTGTCTCTGTGTGTTTGCATATTCTGGGCATCCATATAAATGAAATCATATTACAAGAAGGAGGCGGAAATCTGCAGCCAAGATAGAAGAGTCTTTTCTAGAACGTGAGCAAGCTGACTCCCTGACTTTGTCCTGTGAGTTGTCTCCTGCTTAGAAGCCACACCATCTATAGCACTTTGTTGCAGCAGCCTCAACTGAGGCAGGATGGAAGTCATTCCAAGGCAAAGACCACCACACCCAGCCTACTGAGGATGAGAGCAGCATGCAGCCCCAGGCCAGCTTGGGAAGGGCTATCTGGCCAGGTGGCGTCTCTCTCTCTCCTGCACTCTCCCAGAGGATGCAGCTGATAGAGGAGTCAGGGGAGTTCGCTCAGGCACCTGGTTGCATCTGTGAAAAGCTCTAGATCCCCAGGAGGACCCTGTGTAGGAAAGTGCCAAAGGGTGCTGTCTGCCCCAAAACACTCAGCAAGCCACACTGGCCAGAGGAGTCACACGCAGCAAAGTGTGCAGAGCTGAGAGGGAGAACCCACACCCGGTGTGGTAGAACCCAAACCCACACAGACACTCGTGCTCATGTAATGGATGGCTCAGGTGTGGGAAAGCCTAAAGCCCTTCTCGAGGACATGAAAAGCTTTTCTGCATAACCCGTCCCACACTGAAAGGAATATTTCTGGAAATGACCCATCTGTATCTTGTTCCTGGGAAGTCATATTTCAGAAAGAACATGAACCCGACTCTCTAACTGAAGAAGTAAATACAATACATAAAACATGGACCCATGAGGGAGGCAGGATGGTGCTGCTGGAGAATTGACCCATTACCACAGGCCTCGGGGGGCCTGGCTTCCCGGGGAGGTCCTTGGGGTCCTGTGAAGACTTAGCCCTGAGGGCGTACTGCAAGAAGCGCTGCAAGGAAGCAGAAGAGCACTCGGGTTGGAATGCCCGAACCCTGTCTGCAGCTTCTCCCTGCCTCTGCACACAGGGGGAAGCAGTTTTAGAACCACAATCCCTGGCAAGGACCCCACAGCATCAACCCAAGCATCTCCTGGAGGATTACCCTTGGTCGGCAGCCTGCAAGCAAGACCCCCTTCCTGCAAGTCCGTCTGCACCTGACCCCACACATTGTTTTGCTCTCCTCTCTCTCCCCAAGGGTCACAAGGGGACACTCTACTCTAACATCCACTTCTGTCTCTCCAAGTACTCTCCTCCCATTTGTAACAGCCCCTAATATGCACCTCCATTCGATTTTCCTTACCCAGCTTAAAATCTTCTCATTCTAATTACCGTTTCAGTTTTCTTCTATTTCTCCCCTGAGATGTCTCAATTAGTGTACTTTTTCATGCCGCCTGTCACCTCTGAGCTGCAAAGGTGGGTTTAACTCCAACAGAAGCCATGCAGAAAATAAATGAGGAGCCGTTCTGGGTGGCCAGGCCGAAGGTGGGGTTACTTTACAAACTAGCGCACCTTTAATTGATGATAAATGGACAGGAAAGTAGCCTTATTAATACAGCAGCCCTGATTCCACTGGCATGCGGTGTCCTTCCATTACTCAAAGGTATAGAAGAAAGAGCCTGGCTCAGTCCTGGGTAAGGAACTTGCACTCCGAGACAGAGAGAGTGGGAGAGTGCAGCGAGGCCAATTAACATGGTTCTGGTCAAAGTCAGAAATTAACTTGCTCTTTAAGACCACAGCTAAAAGTGCCATTTGTCTTCCCTGTAATTACACTTAAAGGTAATTATGCCCACAGAATTCAGCAATTTAAATGAAGGTAGGACTTTCTCCCCCTATCACGTAACTCTTTTCATTCCAATGTTGTCAAAAGACTAAACAAAAATAAAGGTGTCTGCGGCAGTATATTTCTTTCATTAATGAGAGCTTTGTTGTCCTAAGACTTCTCTGGAAAGCTGCCATCCATCGTGTAGTGTTTATTCCTCTGCTCCCCCGGGAGCCGAGTCCTTATCTGAACCTCTCAGAATTTAGAAGCACATGGAAAGCACAGTGAACTTGAAAGCATTTCCCAGCCATTAATACCTGCTCCGGCTTACCCAGGCATGTGTCAAGGACAAAGATTGGGGAAGGCCCTGTCCCCTTTCTTCTTGGCAATGCAATATGTAGATCTCACTATCACGTCCTATCTATCGGAAACCAGCACACAAGCCTTTCCTATCCTCTTGAGGGGCATCTATTACCATTGTCTTTTAAAGGCCTCTGGGAACCAAGGAAATTGGAAGACATATGCAGAACATGTGCCTCTGCCTCAGTCTAGCTGGTGGTGTGTGGATGTGTTTTGGATCCAAGACACAAGCCTGGGGCTCATTCACAGCAGCCTGGTTCTGCGGTACCAAGAATCACATACAGGGCCCCAGAGAAGGGTTTCACACTCCACAGGCCTGGGCAGGACAAGAGAGCCCCTTTAGGAGTCTACTGCTCTTTGGGGGATCCAGCAAAATCCCCAACTAGTCCAATAAATTAATTCCCCAAGAATTCCATTGGGATGGCCTCCAGCAGTGAATTCTCTGAAGAGATAAAGAATGATCCAAAGCCATCCTTGGGGCCCCCATTCCCTGGGCTATTTCACCCCCTGTTAGGTCCCCATTGGCAGGATATCTTCTTCCTGTCTGCCCTCTCTCCCTCCCAGTCCTGCCCAAGTCCCTTTTGTCCTCTCTCATATCTTTGTAAACTGTGTCAATTGATATGAAGCTTCCACTGGAAAGAAGATCAATTTGGATTTGCCTAAATCCCTCCCAGCCTGCACCAACACCTGAATGCTAGCACGTGAGGCCATACGACAGGTCCAAGGTGGTCTTCTGAGTGGCAGCCAAAGGCCTCTGACTTCCGTCTCAGCAACTCCAGTGAGGAAATTCAAGATTAAAAAGTAAACATCTCTAGTCACACACCGACTGAGTAATTATTTGTACAGCTCTCTCATGAAGTAATTTGGCAATACGTATTAAAACCAATAAAAATATTGACTGTGAAACTTTCATGAGGAGATAATCTTTCATTCAGGAAAATGGTCACTACAGTACAATAATATTACCCCAAAGAGAAGTGACAAAAGACAAAGAAACCTAGTATTGAAGACTGGAGAAGGTTCAAGTCAGTAAGTGGCACATTCACTGGATGGATGTTTATGTGACCATTAAAAAAAAATGTTTTATTGAGACTGCACAACCTGAACAACTAGTTATAATATGAGGTTTTTAAAGATTAGAATATAAATCAGAAAAATGACCAAAGTCACACTGAAACACTACCAGTGTCAGGTGAATACACAGGAATATGGTTGATGTTATTTTTCAAATTTTCTACAGCGCATTTACACTCTCAGAAATGTATATGTATGTTAACCTAATATTTTTAAAATAAGTAACTATTGTCAATGGCATTATTAAGAAGCTGTAAAACCAATCTAAACTGAGTATCTTAGTTAATAGATCTGTCTCTGACCTTGAGTTGCTAAAGGACATACTCTGCCACTGACCAGCTGGGTGACCAGTTGTGTTATCTGAGATTTAATTTCATCATAAAAATGAATTCTTTTATGGGAAGGTGCCACCATTTGTGTCATGGTCCCCTTCCACGTGATTCTCCTTTGACTCCTGAGCCAGCCCTCATGGTCACCTTCATGAGACATCTTTCCTCTGTCCCTGGGACACTGAGGTCAGCCAGGAGTCTGTCCCTGGCTTCCTCTTGCACTTTCCGTCTTCACAACACCACCTCTGTCATGAGCTCTGTCTCTGGCTGCATGAATGTCAACCCCAGGGCTCCAGCAACTCCTTGCCTTTCTGCCTTTAGAACTTTAAAAATCTGAAATCGTGCCCTCTGCCCAGGTGGAATCTTGCTTTCTCTACTTGATGCCAAGGTGCTCCACTGTCCCCTTCCTCACCCCACGTCAGAAGCCTGGGTGCCACCAGGAACTGGCCCCATCACCTCTAACCTGGCAGGCTGACTGGTCTCAGCCTCTGCCTCTCACTGGTCGAATCATCCCCCTTAGTCTCCAGAGGAGGCCTTTTTAGAATACAGACCCATACCATTCACCACCCAGCACCACTGGGGGTCAGTCCCTGGGTCCCCTGAGGGGAAACCCAAGGTCGGAGGTGACACTTCTCAACAGGCCATACCTCATGTTTCCAATCCTCCCACTCACCTACTTGCCTGGCTCTCAGGGGCTCTAGATGCTGGCACCATCACTTTGATAAGTTTTCATTGGCTTGCTGACTTGGTCCTCTCCCCAGGGACAAGGCCACCCCAAATTTCAAAGACAGCACTACAAGGACCCAGAGGGCCCTGCCTCCCAAAAAAACCCAAGTCTCAAACCTCCACCTGCACTCAGCCCCGAGCCCTCTTCCTTCCTCCCCGACAGGATCCTTCCATGAACACCCAGCTTTGCTCCCAGCTGCTGGAAAGGAGCTGGTCCAATTCAGCATTCACCACCCAATGAGGTCCCCTGTTCTGCTGCCCTCCGTCATGTGCCACTCTGCCTTGGAGCCAGCTGAGTATGGACTGAAACTTCCATTAACTGTGAACTAAATAAATCTCTCCTTCCTACATTTTGGGTGTCGGGTATTTGTCCCAGCAATAAGAGAAAAGTAACTGAGACACCTTATAACGCTCATCTGTGTGTTGCTTGACCCTATTCTGTTTTTGTAGCCCTCATGTTTTCTATATCAGTTTTGTGTATTGCTATTCAGCATTGTTTCCAATGCCTTGCACATAGTAAGTCTCAGCTGCTTGTCTGAATAAAAATACATCTTTCTCTGAAAAGAATATATTTTCCCTTGCCACAAGGCCTCACCTCCCTTGTTTCCTACCCCTGACCCTCCTTTATGCCCCATGTCTACTCAAGACACTGCACCCTTCAAAGCCCAGCTCAACCATTACTCCTTAGGAACCTTTTTCCTGTTCTTACACTGAAAGTAAGATTCTCAGTGCTCTGCAGTCTCTCTTGATTATTGTTTAAACTGTGGCATTTCGTAGTGGTTAGCTCTAGCCTGATATAGACTACGAACTTTGTCTGGCCAGTGTGTCTCATTAGAGTGCTCCCAGGACCTGGGGCCGCACCAGTAATCAACACCATGCACTCAATGAACATTTGTTCAAGGTCTTCATGGATAACTGAGACCAGGAAGCTCTGTCTTCCCAACTGCAGAGTGCTGGGGACATCACTAATGTCCCAGGTCACATTGTTCAGCAACAGTCAAGTGGTTCCCTTCCCAGAGCCTACGCTGTTCAGAGCAACAATCAGTGTCTTTAAAATATTGATCCTCCAAAAGAATTCACTCTTTTCACCCTACAAGCTTGCACGGGGTAAAGCTTTCCTCTGTAGCTGACGCCAAGGGAAATTTCAACCTCAGGCTGCCAACTTTTCAGATTCCAGATTAATGAGACCTTAAAATGCAATAGGTTGACTATATCTGTCCTCCTTGGGTACACTTCCTTAGGAAGAGATCGGGACCCACCTGCAGCACTTGGTGTGTCTAGTGGAGAAAGGGTGGGCTTGGAAACAAGGCAGCCATGGGCTCGTGTCTGCATGGTTTTGCTGATGCTACTTAACCTCTCTCAGCCTTGGTTTGTCATCTATAGGACCAGGCTGATAAGACCCACTTCCAAGGCGCACTGTGAAAATGGAATGAGACATTCACTCATCTGGACCTCACTAGTGCAGAAATGGAGGAGCCAGGGATCACCATGAATCTGGTTCTCATCATTTTCCTTCCTATGCTCACTGGGCTGTGCTAGGTGGCCCAATTCCAGCACCACTGACACACTGGGCCTGTATAGTGTCTCTTCTGTGGGAAGGTTGCCCTATGGATTGTAGGGTGTACAGTAACACTCTGGCCACTAAAACTCACCAGCAGCCCTCTCTCTGATTTTGTCACCAGACCTTGCCAAAAGCTTCTCAAGGGGGAAAATACTTCCAGCTGAAAATTCAGGGGCCTAGAGCGGTGCAGAACTAACGTCACTTAGTAAGACCCACTTGGGTTTCCTTCATGACCAGCTCGGAACATGCAGAGGCTGCATTTGGCAGATCCCAGTCAGTCAGAAGATCGTCCTTTAGCAAGAGAGAGTGCAGGCTTGACTCTGGCTGTCACTGGCAGCTTCCTTCTTTCAAACTGAAGATTGGAACCACTCTCTGTCCTAACAGTGAACATGTGGGGCCCATGTGCACTTGGAGAGGAGCACTCAGCTGAGCATCTATTACATGCCAGGACTCCATCGAGGTCCTGAGAGACACAGTGTGGGGGATTCCTACCCACGTGGAGCACGTACCCTAATGAAAGCCGTGGACAGAAACCACTGGGTAGAACAGAAAAACATCAGCAAGACCACAGATGGAGGGCCACGGAGGCTTTCTCTGGAGAGAAAGCAGTGAGCCGGGCCAGCCACAGAGATGGGCACCCAGAGCCACAGTTTGGCAATGACATACCACCCCTCCCACACGAACATCTTTTAAGGTTCAGGACGGTCCACCACAGACATTGAAAGCCAGCATTATCCCTGTACCCTCTCTGAGATACCTCAGTGGCAAAAATTTATCAAAAGTGTCTTAGGGGGGAAAAAAGCCAAAAAGGCAACAAGCAAATAAATTTAAAAAACAAGAATCCATGGACCTTAATTCATCGCAATTCATCCATCATACCAACTGCCAGAACCACAGTGACACTGCTTTTTTTTTGTTTTATATTAAAGAAGTAGGAAGACAGTTGAGCTAGCTTTGAAAGGTGGGAATATAGGTGATTTTTTTTTTTTTACAGACTTACTATGGATTTCTTTATTGCTAAAACTGACTATAAGAAGCATCACCCCTTACCATTAAGAAGTGTCATGAACAGTTCTTTCAAATAGAGGTACCAATTTAGGCATGGTGCTGCACACCTGGCATCTCTGCACCCTGGAAAGTTAAAGCAGGAAGATCACAAGTTGAATTGCAGCCTGGGCAAGTTAGTGACTCAGAGAGACCCCGCCAGCTCAGGCCAAAGCACCGGGGCTTTTCCTAAGTCTGCAGAGCTCCTGATTTCAACTTCGATGACGCCTGATTTACTCTGGTGGTGACCCCGTGGCCAGGGTCTAGGGACCTCTGTTTCTTCCAGAATACACAGCTCTCTAGTACAGGTCCTGAGCTCACAGGCTTGTGGCCCAAAGCCTCTGATCCCCTCTCCTTTGTCCCCAGCCTCTGGGAAGAGCCTGCTGCTTTCTGTCCAGGTGGAGCACTGTGGGTCTGTGGTGGACTGACAACTGATAAGCACCTGGAAACACCCCGCTGAACTGAACCAGCGTGGTGCTGGGTACAGCAGGCCCGCCTGAGGGTTGCTGCCAACAGCGTAAAAGAACGGAAGAGGAAGAGCGAGAGCTATTGCTTCTCCTGGAGGAGCCTGCCGTGCTGGTTTTCCTGATATGAATGCAGCTGCTCCCATTGTCAAGGGAGCTCAGGACCCTGTTGCCTCTGAGAATGGCTGCGTCTCACCTTAGTGGAGTTCTGGCCCTCGCTTTGCACATCACTTCCTGGCTCCAGAGGGGAAGACGGTGCACCGTTCAATCCCCTGTGGTAGCGCTGGCTTTCTTGATATAAACTTAGCTGTTCTCGTTGCCAGAGGAGCTTGAGACCTCATTGTTGCTGAAGATGGCTGAGGTACCTTTCAGGGGAGCTCTGGTCTTACTTTGAGCACCACTTCCTGGCTCCAGTGCAGATCCCTCAGCCTGCTGGTACATATCCTACACCTGAAGGGCCTGCCAGACAGCTCAGCGGATTAAAGCGCCTGCTTTAGGCAGATGCAGGGACAGGGGTTCGGGCTTGCTGTGCCAGCCCCGCCCCCAGGGTGCGCTGAGATGGTGACTAAGACTGGGTGTAGTGGCACACACCTGTAACTCCAACACTTGGGAGGCTGAAAACAGGAGCATCACTACAAGTCCGATCTGTGTAGTAAGCTAAGCCCCTCTAGACCCTGTACTAAATACATTAAAAAAAAAAAAAAACTACACCTGAGACCAGTCCACTCATTTCCTTGCCATGGTCAAACTCATCACCAAACTATCAGTGGAAAAAGTCAGCAGAAGTGTCACAGCCAGTGAAGCCGCTCTTATGTCACCATATAACGATGCTGCTTGCAGAGATGGATCTACATGGCTGGTGATCAGACACTCCTGCGGGGTGGATGAACAAGACTGGCTTTCATCTCAGCACTAATAATCAAATGACCCAACAACGTTTGGACACAGTGTAAATGCCTGGGGTTAGGAAACTAACTTTTAAAAAATTCAAGCGCAAACTCCATGTCTTCGTATGTGTTGTGCAACTTTAACAGAATGCTGGGTACTGAGGTGGACCTGGTGGTGCAGGCTTATAAATCCAGCACTCTGGAAGGCTGAATCAGGAGGATCACAAGTTTGAGCTTGGACAGATTATCAAGATCCTATCTCAGATTTCAAAACTAAACAAGCATGTCCTCACAGCCTCTTAAAGGTCCCAGCTCTTAACACTGCTGCCCTGGAGACTGACCCATAAATGGGGTGGACTGCTAAACTCCACATAAAGGAATACTGCGTGGTCATCAACACCTATTTATAATAGTGCTACATACGGCCATGCAGATAGCTCAGTGGTCTAAGTGCCTGCCTGGCAAGCACAAGGACCCAGATTCAATCCCTGGTA
>NDGN011500492.1:1681-12679 GCA_002564285.1 Tympanoctomys barrerae
GCTTGCCAGGGAAGCGCTTATTCCACTGAGCCATCTCCCCGGCCCCTAATTCATAAAATTTGTAATAGGTAAATCATGGAAACAACCCAAATGCCAATTAACAGAGGAATGGTTAAAAAAGATGTGGTATTTTTATACAATAGAGAATTACTCAGCTCTAAAGAAAGCAAACGAAGTTTTTATAGTTAAATGTATGCAATTAGAGACCATGCTAGAGGCCATACAGAGACCATGTGCATACATGAAATAACTCAGACTCACCTGTGTAATCATCATATTGTCTCTCCAGTGTAAAAACCTGAAGGAGTAAACAAGGTCCAAAATACACAATATTGTGAAAGAGAAGGAAACTGCTAAAAAAAAAAAAAAAAAAAGGATGAACAACTGGGATGAGAGAAGAAAAATATCTCTCTCTCTCTATATATATATCTATCTATCTATCTATCTATCTATCTACACAAGATACCTCAGATAAATGCCCATCTCTGACAAAACTAACCAAAAGAGGCAGATACAAATGACCGACCACTTTGTATCTGTATACTCAAAATAGGAGAGATACACAGCTGCATTCTCTTAATGCAATGAACAGAGAGGTTTGTTCTAATAGTGTTTGTGGACAGGATATCCTGTCTGCATCTTGTACAACAAATAACAACTAGGACAACAATATGCAATGTATTAATTACTGAAACTGTGCTAGTAATTGGTTTTGAAAGTGTCTCATTTTTATTTCTCAATAAAATTATTTTTTTAAAAAGATACCTCAGTTGATTATACCTCAGATAATTGCTACCAGTTTCTATTAGTTCACTGAAAGGAATGATTTGTGTCTACATTCTCTGGTCAGTCTTGCACGCCCATATCTGCTAATCTGAGCAACTACTTGGAAGACAACAATATGCAATATAATAACCATTGTTCATTTCCTATTTCCTATAGAATTTCTTGCTTTGAAATTCTATATCATTTTTCATTATATTTTTCTTTTCTCTTTAAAAAATAAAAGACTAAAAATTAAAAAATGACTAAGATGTTACTAGAAGTAGAAATACAGCGACGGCTATACTTACTTGCGTTGCTCCATCTGTCACTTCCTGGACAAGAGCGCAGCCACCTCCTCCTCAAAGGGCAAAAGCTTCGGCTCATGGCTTCAGAAGAGTGAATCCGTACTTCCCTGGGCCCCAGAGAGAAGCCTCAAGGCAGAAGGACATGGACGAGGAAAGCTGCTCACTTCCTGGGTCAAAGAGCAGAGCGACAAGGAAGCAGCCGGACAGGGAGGAGATGCCCGCCAGATGCTGTCCCCAAAGCTGCGCCCCATGCCCTGCCCACAGGAGCCCCGTGCTTTGCAGGCTGTACAGGCAGCTCACAGCCAGCCACGCTGACAGTCGCATTAGCCCTCACATCATTAATCACAACATGCAAAAAAGATTGAGGGAAAGGACATAGTACAGGTTCAGATAGAAAAGTTGGTGAAATTTAGGCAGAAACCAAAAAATAAGACAAAGTGAATACACGTACAATAAAGAACACTTATGAGCACAGTTGCAGAAGAACGTACTGTTAGAAGATCCAAAACGGTAATGTATTGTGGATGGGCATCGTAGGAGGAGTTACGCTTGGAATCTGTAGGTGGCTTACCATTGAATAGTAAATCATTTAATCATTTTACTACATTAACAAAATGACAGGACCTTACCATAATAAAAAACAATAGGGTTGTTTACAAAATAGAATATTCAATAACAAGGAGGCTCATTTAAGTGTTGGGAGTGCAGAGTAGATGGGGTCTTTGGGTCAGGATTTCACTATTTTTTTAACTTGAGTTCTTGTTACAAGAGTATGCTCACTGTTGAAAATTAATGAGTCTGTCAGTTATATTTTTGCAATTTTCTGCAGAAACTTATATGTCATATTTTAACAAAATAGCTTACTTAAAATGCTGGTAGACTTTTCTACAGGGCAAAGAAAAGATTGCAATAGTTAAATCTACCTCTGAGAGCCATTAGAATTTTCAAAAAGTACAAAAAAACATAGTATTCATCGCAACAGCAAAATTGCTCAAAGGCTTCAAAGGCATCACAGAGGCAACAGCACAGGAAGCCAGTGGCCTGGACGGAAAGGAGCCGCGGAGAAGAGCCCAAGCTGTGCAGCTCCGCCGCCCTCAGGCCACTTCCTTGCTCCTAGCAAGTGTCCTGAGCACGAGCCCAGGTAAACGCTGAGCCACCAGCAGATGTTCTGCCAGTTTCGTGGAGCTGAGGCAAGACAGCAGAAGATGCTGGGCATGACAAGAGTAGAATTCAGAGGAGAGGGAGTCGGTCAAGGAGTTGCAACCTCTGCAGATTGTGGCGCCAGAAAGAGGTCTGATTATGATGCTTCTCTTACCACAAGGCAACGGCCAAACCCTTGAGCTGCTCCCAGCAGAAGACAGCAGGCAGGGAACTCCGAGTGGTCCGTGGGCCTAGCCTTCGGGCTGCACTGACTAGAGGAGAAAGGTTGGAGCTCAAGACCCGCTAAGGAGGAGCCCTGGCGTCCACTTCACTCTCCCAGTCAGAAACAGGAGGAGCTACATCTTAATAGAGGAAACAGAGCAACAGTGAACCAGAGAACAAAGCCACACCAGAGAGACGCACACACACGCAAGGCAGCACTGAGCAGGAGAGGCAACAGCGGCTCGCAATGGTGGGGATGTTCCCCACAAGCGCAGCACTGACCCAAAGACGCCAGGCAGAATGAGTGCACAGCCCAGATTCCATGCATGCGAGGCCGGAACGAAAGGAAGAAAAGCTAGTCTTCAACAGCAGGAACAAAGAGCACAGTCATGTTGAGGGAGGTGCTCAGTTAGTAGAAAGTTTGCTTCCTGATTCCTGGTTGTGCTGATGCCTGACCTGTGAACATGGTTCTATATTATGAACATGTTTGCAATGTACAATAATATTTATAAATACTTACACGTGTAGTTCATATTTCAATATAAAGTCACTTAATAAAGATGTTAAATTACATGGCCTATTTGATCACTTCGATTTTTAATGTCAGAGGAAATGAAACATAAAATAAAATGGTAATTTTATATACACCTCATTGAAGAAAAACAAAATGATCAATAAACAATGTTCAAGCATAAAATGTATTAAGTTAGTAAAAATTTCTGCAAGGAACATGAAATACAAACATGATTTCAAAGTAAGAAATAATTATAGATTCTAGGTTGCTACAAAGAGCAAGTTCATTATTGCTTTAAGCCGATGCTGCTGGATGTCGCTTATGATGTTCATATGCCACTAGATGTGTCTTACATAATTATTGGTCACGTTTTCAGTCCATTGGACATATTTAGCAACATTTCTGTTCTAGTCATCTTGTTACTCTTTTACACGAAAATGACCATATTTACATATACATAACTGACTTGATTTTCAAATTCAAATGATAAAATGAAATGTGTGAAGGAGATTACAGATTAAAAATCTATTTTAGCGAATAAGCAGTCTTGGTGCATTTTCCCACTAATACCTGACAGACCTGTCTGTGCATGCAGAGCCTGGGATCCCCGGATGTTCAACGAGCTCACTGCAAACCCCTGTGTCAGTACTGCGTTTCTTTAATCATGTATCAATAGGACACACGTTTGGTCTTGGGGCGATTCACACTCGCAATTCCTACCTTACCATTTTTGACTATTTTTTTTCATAGCTTTACATTTCCTTAAGGATTTGGATGTGACATTTTATGAAACCTCTGATGAGCACTGGGAAGCCAATAGCCGTTGGTCTTAGCAAGAGCCAAGTGGTATTTTGGCAACATTGGTGCTGATTACTGCGGGGTTACTGCTTAGTATCGCGAGTGGTTACTAGACAGAATCTGGCCCTGAGCCCAGCCATCACAGCACGGCTGCCTGTGTGGTTTCTTGTGAATACGGAGGGAACTTCTGGGGCAGGTGGCGGCAGAGTGAGGGTCAGGGCCACACGTGACGCAGGCACTGCATATCTGCCTCTTCCGTTTCTCAACTGAAGCAACATAATTTGATGACTAGACACTGTGCATCCTTGTCACCTTTCCTAATAATTTGATGATTTTCCCTTCTGATCTTTCACCAACTCACTCTTCTTCTGCAAAGAGTAGCTGTATATGTGCTCATAATTGAGAAATGTGGCTCGTGTGAATCTAAAAAGGGGGGCTTGTCTGACTGAAAGACACACACAAGGATGCTTCGACTTTGTCAGAGACGCTGACCCTGCGTGAGGACTGGTCAGCGTGCACCAGCAGCGGTGACGCACAGTGCTTGCTCAGCTCAGGTCAGTGACCACTGCCAAAGGTTTTAAGAACTTTGAACCTGAAAATTGCACTTTGGTAATCTAAGTACAGGGCACTTGTAAGTATATGGAAGCAGTTTTATAGTTATGTGAATTATCAGATTCTTCTACTCATTTTTTGATGGGGTTTAATTATCTTTTCCACTATTTTTTAGTATTTTTATATAGTTGGGATTCAGCTATTTATCTGTGATAGATGGCCTTTTTCCTATTTGTTTGGCTGTGATTTTGCTTATATGGCTTTATATTCCTTGCTTTTAGCCATGCATCTTTGTGGGGNGGGGCACTTAGAGTGTTTAGAGTGTTTTATTTGTTTTATGTATTTAGTACAGGGCCCACAGGGTCTCACTACACAGACTCAACTCTAAGTGATCCTCCTGTTTTCAGCCTTCCGCGTGCTGGGATTACAGGCGTGTGCGCACCACGCCGTCTCAATCGCTGTATCAGCATGCCCCAGGGCCGGGCTGGCACAGCAAGCTGGGGATCGAGCCAGGTCCCTGTGTCTTTCTAAGCAGGCGATTTAATCTGCTGAGCTGCCTGGCCAGCCCCACTTAGAGCAGCTTTAAACCTCATTTCCTGTCCTGTTATTTTATCTCACTTCCTACCGCATGGCCCAGGGTGCTCATCTTTTAACAAGACTTTACAAGGTCTGCTAAGTGACAAGGCAAGTCACAGGCATGGGGCGCCCACGTCCGAGCTGCGTTGTGCGCAGTGTGCTTGCAGAAGCAAGGACCACCCACAACACTTCCACGAGTACAAAGCAGTGACTGAGAGGAAGCTTAGAGAAACTAGACACAGTCTTGCCACATGGTCCAGCAATCACACTCCTAGGTATTGACTCAACTTAGTTGAAAAATTATGCCACTGAAAACTGCACAAAATTACCAGGAACAACTTAATTTACAGTTACCAAATTCGGAAGCGACCCAGATGTGGCACGGCGAGCAGGAGAGCTCTGCTCACCCAGAGCTCGGGACCCAGCACGAGAGGAAGCCGCCTGCCGAGCTGCAAAATGCCAAGGAGAGTTTAAATGCTTGTGCCCAGTGAAAGAACTCTGAGGAGGGCACATGTCTCAGGGTGCAATGACATAAATCCCCAAATCAAGCAGGTCTCTGAAAACAGTCGTGACGTTTAGAACTTGCCTGAGTTTCAGGATGACAAGGGACAAGACCCACAGGGGCTGTTGTCAGGGCAGCGAGCTGTTGTCCGTCCATCGTGGTGCCGGGGGGCCCAGTGGATGCTTTCCTTCTGCCAGCGCCTCTTGCAGTGAACAGCACAAAAAGTGAAATTTTAAATATGGATATTACAAAAACAAACTTTGGAGGCTGGGGCTTTAGGAGGTATAGGCTTGTCTTTCTTTTCTTTTCCTTTTTTCCTATATTTTAGGGAAGGGTCTATGGGGTGTTCTCACTGCTAGATCCGACTCATAGTGATCTGCCTGTTTACAGCTTCCCAAGTGCTGGGATTATAGGCACGTGCCTCCATGCCCAGTCTCAATCCCTGTCTCAGCGTGCCCCGGGGATGGAGCCAGCACAGCAGGCCCAGCATCAAGCCCCCGGCCCCTGTGCCTGCTTGCAGGCATTTAATCCACTGAGCTATTTGGCCAGTCCTAGAGGCTTTCCATTATAAGTAAATTTAATAATATTACAAATATATGAAAAAATTCACTGAATGCTATAAGATGGTGTCTCTGTTACTGTTTTCTTGTTGCTGGGAAAATATGTGACACCCAAAATGAAGGAAGGAAAGGTTTATTTAGCTCACAGTTAGTGGAGGTTTCAGTCCATACTCAGCGGGCTCCAAAGCAGAGTGGCACAAGGCAGAAGGCAGCCGTCCATGGTGGCAGAAAACAGCAACAGAGCCAAAGGAGAAGCAGCAGCTCAGGAAACCGTCTAGCCTCTCTCCCCTCCTCACACTCTAATGCAAAGTATCTGCCCCGGGGCACTCACAATCCCAGCACTGGATCAGGAATTGATCACAAACTCCAGAAGCTGCCCCATGACTGCATGGGGCTTTGGGAGGACAATCAGGCACAAACCATAACAGATAAGAGTAAGGGAATAAGGTGACGACTGAGAAGCTTTGTGAAGGAATGGTATCTATAATAGAAATAAATGACACATGCATGCTATATTCTAGTTGGTGCAGTTAATTCCCTTGGGACTCCGGGTTAAGGATTTTGACACTGGTCTACATGTATAGTGTAATTAAATAATTGATTGGCAGAGGACAGAGACAAGCATTGCTACTGGAATGTGATGACAAATGCGCAACCCCAAGGAGGCAGCAGAATGATTCACACTGTGATGAAAGCTGCAGGCCTCAGTAAACACTCATGGGTCACTTGATGTAGACACAAATAAGGATGCAGATGTGCAGGAGGCTGGGATGCAGCCGTGGGGATGTTTACTGCGTAGGCACAGTGCCGAGTTCAATATCCAGTGATGCAAGTGGATAAAAACACGGATGGGTAGATAGATTATGATAGATGATAGACAGATTATGATAGATAATGATAGCTATATGATACATAGATAGGTGATAGATAGATGACAGATTAGACAGATAGATTTAGATAGATAGATAGACAGACAGATAGTTGAGTAGACAGATACAGTAATAGACAGGGAGGTGGGTGATAGACCAGGCCTAGCTGGACGATGGCCAGGCAGATGGACAGCATGAGCTGTGCAGGGTCAGCCATGCACCACTTTCACCCTGCAGATGGAAGGCCTGAAGTCTGCGACTATGATAGCAGCGAGCACGCCCAGCCCCAGGCCCTGATTTCTCCTAGTTTTTTTCTAATAAAAGCTGTCAGGGCTCCTTGGAGAAATGGCTAACCTACCCAAAGCAGAGCATGCAGAAGAAGAGCCTGACAGGCCTGGGAGGCAGGCAGCAGGACCAATCAGAAGGGTGCAAAGGTCAACTGACAGATCGCCCTGGCCAGAGCCATGGAGAGACAGCACCGGATGGAAGTCAGTGTATAAAGCAAATCCACCAGCCTACCTCAGCATAAGGAAGTGACTGTGCACATGAATAAGTTCAGGGAAGAGAGAAGTGTTCCTTGAAGAGGAATTCAAGTAAGCCATCTAGACATGCCATCCTACAATGGTAAGGGCGTAGCGCCCACTCTGGAGGCCAGGAGGCTGCCTGTTGTGCTCCCTCCACAGGCAGATATTTGCTCGCTCTGCAGCGGGGACCTCGCCGAGCCAGGCAGGACTGAACCTCACCTCAGTGGCCACAACCTGTGTCATGGCCCTGGTCTGGGCACCCCAAAGCCCACGACGTCAGCCCGGCCACAAGGGAACAAGGCAGGTGAAGTCCAGTCCTGCAATGTGGCTTCACCAGGAATTGTCACAGCCGTGAAGGTCGCAGTGCACAGAAACAGCATAGCCACAGTTGGACAGCAGCGACTGAAGCTGCCCACACGGCCGGAGAACCCTGGAGCAGAAAGAAGACCTCAGCGTCAGGGGAATCGGAACAAATCGAGGACTCCAGGGATGATGTTTCATTAACAACTCAGCGGTTCTGGCAAATATTCCACAGCAGCAAAACATAAGAACTGGAAATCGGTGTAGGGAGGGCTCAGAACATGGTGCATCATTTGCTTGATTTTCTATACATCTAGCTATCCTAAAAACAAAGGTTATTCATAATAAAGTTTGTGAAAAAAAATAGAAAATGTTTAGGAAAGCTACAGGGCCTTTAACAAAAAACAAAAATAAAAGTTTCATTCTTAACATTCTTAATAAACTTTGTGAGAAAAATACACAGAAGAAAGGAAAGCTACAGTTGTTTCCAATGACTAGGTAAAAATTTTACACTCCATACTTGTGTTTCTCTTTTTAAAGATGAATATTTTATGATTGTAAGTAGTGGTAATTCACCATTTTATTTCATTTGCTTTACTTTTTAAAATTTTACTTTGGGACTGGGTCTCACTATGCAGCCCAGACTGGCCTTGAACTCACAGAGATCCTCCGGCTCAGCCACCTGAGGGCTGGGGTGGCAGGCGCGAGCCGCTATGCCCCGCTAACTCACCATATTTTTTTAGAAAAACATTCATGGCGCACAGTTGGATGTGAAGGCAGATCGTGGGCTCCTCCTCTTCTGCATCAGCCCCGCGGATGTTGCTGCAATTGCGTCCCGCAGGCACCTGGGCCGGCAGCCCACGTCTAGGAGGGCCAGGGGACCTGCGCTGTCGCAAGAAAATGTCACGCCTCCGCTTTCAGTGACCCCGAGATCAGTTATCTGTGGTCCTAAAATGCATTTGAAGTTTATAAAATTGTGAAAATTGAAAAGCAATACTTGGAGAATACCGTTTAATATTTAATAATCTAATTTTATTCCCGATGCGAACTGTAAATTATCGGAGAGGTGGGTACCAGAACCTTTAGTATCGTCTACAAAAACAATACTTTCCTTGATCTGCTCTTCGCCTCCTGCGTCAGTAGCCCTGTCAGCAGCATCCGCGCCACTCCCTGTTGCTCCGGGATTTAAAAACCAAAGCACAATACGCCGGGTCGTCTCACCCCTGAGAGCTTCCGCAGGACTGTTTTCTAGGAGTGCTGTGCGTTTCCTACGGTGATCGGGTGACGTCCGCGAATAGCACGCATTGTGCAGTTCTGCAGGTCCTTCCTTTTATCTCAGCCGGCAGAATGTTTTCAGTGCAAACCTTGGAGCATTTTAAGGAAATACATAAATACTATACCGACAGATGAGAAATGCTCTTGCCAACCTTGTGTCCACCGCATTCGTTGTTTACACGAGATTAGCAGGAAGCGGCGAGCCTGGGGAGGTGAGCTGCGGGGCCCTCGGCTTCCCGCGTGGAGCCCGCACCGGCAGCTGTGGCTGCGCAGTCCGCGCTGGCGTCCTCCTCTCGCGCCCCGCCCAGCAGGCCTGTCCCTCTGGGTTCCCACAACTGTTTCTCCTCGCTTTCACTTTTGTCATTCAGGAGTTCACCAGGAAGAAGAGCTCTTCCTCCCTCCCTCCCTGTGTTCCTCCCTCCCTCCCTGTGTTCCTCCCTCCCTCCCTCCTTCCCTTCCTCCCTCCCTCCTTTCCTCCTTCCCCTCCTCCCTCCTTCACTCTCTCCCTCCCTCCCTCCCTCCCTTCCTTCCCTGGTCATGAGCTGTAGGACAGTATTCCCTAGTTTTGAAAATTCTCCTTCCAATCTCACCTTGAATGAATTCCTACCTCTGTGATTGGATGAAGACAATGTTCAGGAGATTTTGAAGGACATTTTCATGAAATATTGATTAACAGAGAATAGCACTTGTAGAGTAAATGTAAGAAAGAACCCAACACGCTTCCCCTCAGAGCACTTCCTGCGTCCCTCGCAGCAGCTCAGGGGTGGTCCCCTGGGTATGCTTAGCCTGCAGTGGAACCTCGGGATCAGGGCGCCCAGTTCTTTGATTCTGGGAGATGAGAGCGCACACTTTGCCCAAAGAGGCTGCACTGGTTTACAATCTTGATGTATAATCTTCCCAGGACTGTATTTTTAGATAATCTACCTCACTTCTTTGCCAGTCCTTCCCACTGCTAGGTTCTTGTTCTTGAAAAAAAAATAGAATTTTAAAAACTGTGCGTAATTTTTGTTTGGCTTGGTTTAGTTTGTCTTTGAAACTTTTTCTTATATTTAGCTGTGTGAATATTCTTAGAGTGCCCTTTCATCTCATTTGTCTAGCTTCCTAGAGTGCTATGTATATTTTTCCTTTTGATTTATAGCAATTTTTATAATCTAGACACTAATTCTTTGTCAGTTTTATGTTACATCAATCTCTTCATAGCCTCAATTACAGTTTTGTGCAGAGGTTTTATAGATTTTTTCATCCTATAAAAGATGTCTTTAGTTAGCTTTTTTCTTGTTTTGATGCAGTTAGTTATAAGTCATTTCCTTTCTCTTTATACTTATTGCATAGTCTAAACATCCTCCCCCCTGCTTCGGCGGCATGAACCGCTTTTGCTGTGTGCGTGGCCATCGGCGGGTCTGCGGTCCAGCCAGAGCTGGGGTCTGCGTGCGACGGAAGTGCAGGGTCAGCACCTACCGCTCTGCAACCAAAGGCCATAAAGGCAGCGGCCAAGAGCAACGCTGCGATTCTGTCACGGCTTCTGCGGGCCAGGGGTCCAGAGACAACCTCAGTGGGCTCTGCCCAGGTCTCCCAGGTGGGCCGGGCTCGGGTGGGGACCAGCGGCACTTTCCCAGCTCCTGTTCACTTTTTTGGGCTGTGTGAGGCGCCGGCCTTCTCCCCAGCTGCTGGCCAGGGAGTGGGCTCTGGACGAGGAGGCTCCCTCGGCTCTGTGCTGCAAGGTCCTGTTCTCCTAGCCCAGCACTGCTTTAAGGCAGTGAGACCGCATCACCTGCTTTGGATCCTGTTAGGGACCTCCAGTGAGCTGGAGCCCACACAGTACAGTCTTCATTAACTCATAGCTAATATTTATTTTTTATTTTTTATATTATTATTATTGTAATTTTAGGGAAGGATCTACCAGGTGTTCAAGGTCTCACTACTAGATTGGACTCGTAGTGACTCACCTGTTTACAGCCTCCCAAGATCTGGGATTACAGGCACACACCACCCCACCCCAACTCAATTGCTTTCTCAATGTGCCCTGGGAGCAAGGCTGGCACGGCAGGCCTGGGGATCGAACCCCTGGCCCCTGCACCTGCTTGCAGGTGCTTTAA
>NDGN011500499.1:0-12489 GCA_002564285.1 Tympanoctomys barrerae
CACACACACACACACACACACACACACAATAAATAAATAAATGTTTAAAAAATAAATAAATAATAATAACAATAAAAGAGCTTTGAAACAGGTTAGGAAAATTACAATAATTAATACATTATGTATTGTTAGGTAAATCTTGGAGATACCACTTTCATCACAGTTATTCAGAGTATAAGATACATGCATGATATCTTGTCCAAACAATAGAGCAAACCTTCCTTTTTCATGAACTAAGAGAAACAAGCTGTATAACTGTCTTAACCATCTTGCGTATGTTTTTTCTTTTCCTCTTTCTTCCTTTTCCTTTCCCCCCACTACAGTTTATCTTTTCTTTTGAACTATTTCTTCCCAATCCACAATATCTATTGTACATTTTGGATCTTATTTCCTCATTCAGTTTCTCACAGTATTGGGATAATACAATGTTTACATATATGGGTCTGATTTATTTCACTTACAAGTATAGTTTCAATTTGCATTCATTTATCTATAAAAAGTCTCCCATTTACCCTTCTTTATGGCTGAGTAGTATACCATTATACAGAAAAACAAATATTTTTTATCTGTTCCTCACCAACAGATTGAAAAAATAATCCACAGAATGGGAAAAATTCATAGCCAGTTTTCTCTCAACAAAAGACTTATATCTAGAATATATACAGAACTGAAAAAATTCAGACACTACCAAATTCAAAGACTCAATCCAAAAATGGGCACCTGAAAAAGAAAAAATAAACAAACAAACAAAACAATGGGCACCTGAGATGAAGAAATACAAATGGCAAATAAATATATGAAAAATGTTCAACATCACTGTTCATTTAAGAGATACAAATTAAAACAACACTGAGATTCCATCTCACCCCAGAAAAAATAGCTGTTATCAAGAAATCAACCAATAACAAATGCTGGTGAGGCTGTGGGGAAAAAGAAACCCTCCTCTACTGTTGACAGGAGTGCAGACTGGTGCAACCACTATGGAAATCAATGTGGAGATTCCTCATAAAAACTAGGATTAGAGGTCCCATTCAACCCAGATATTTCCCTTCTCAATATCTTCCCAGAATAATTAAAAACATTATATCATAGGTATATATGTGTACCCACTTTACAGCAGCAAAATTTTTAATAGGTAAATCTTGGAGATACCACTTTATAAGAGCCAGGTTTTATCCTCAAGCCCCACCCCCTGGGCCAGGAATTCTTAGGGGCATCCACATCCAAGGAAGGCAATCCCTGCTCTCTTCAGCTCCTAACCCTGTGCCCAACATCCCATAAGCACTCACTCCTAAGGAATAAACAAATATGACATATCTCCTACTCCTACATAACATCTGCTCATGTCTATTTCCTATCTGTCCTTAAGGTTGATAGGTCCCAGACCCAGTATGAGCTGTCCCAGGACAAAGGATCCTCCCATCTTCCTGCCATCCATGCTCTCCATGTCTCCATTCAATGGCAATAAAGGCCTTTTTCAGCCTTTTCTTTCACTTCTGCTTAACTGCTACTGAAAAACCTAATATTTTGGTACCGTGACTTGGATCAGTGAGCTGTGTAGCTCCCAAAGGGAGGGGGTGCCATCCCTCCCCTGGTTTTGGGGCTCCCTCACCAATGAGCCACTCCTGCTCTTCCTGGCAACTGCCATTGTTAGCCTGCATCCAACACTGGCCAGCCCCAACTCATTAGTGAGCCTTTTCTCAGTTTTGTGGTTTCCTGTCTCAGTTATAGAAAAAATTATCCTCATGTTCCTTGGGCAGGGCTATTGCCCTCATGCCCCAAGGCAGGACAGTTACTTTCTTATCTTTAAAGACCCCTTACTGGTAACCACTGAGAAAGCAGATGTGGGATTTATTCTCTCATATTTCATATGCTTAGGAGTAGGTGATGATCTCGCCTAGGATGTAAAACTCTTGGCTCACCTCAAATTCGATCACCATTTCCCTCACACCTCAAGACAGGGCAGTTCTTGGAAAGCTGTCCTCATTTTCCATGGGCAGTGCTGCCTCTGAGAGGCCTTAAGACAAAAAGTTAATCTTTTACTGCCAGATGGCTTGGCCACAACACAAACTGAACAATGGCAGCCTATGGCCAGAGGGGAAAACCTTTAACCCCTTAAAACTTCTGTTATCTCAAGGGCAAATGGCCAGAAAGCCTTCATTGTTCCATAGGACATGCCCACCCCCTTACCACTGGACCCTCCTCAGGATGCTTCTCCTTAACCTGCCCAGCCTTCTCACTCATCTCAAACCTGCAGTCACTTCACCTTATGAGGCTCTCAACTCCACTCTCTCCTCTGCTCAACTAATTCAACCTTAAGGCAGTCTTTGTCTCCTTCCTCCACTTATCTGCTGCAGCTGTAAAGCTAGAGAAGTCTACAGGAATAAGTCTGTCTCAGTTGATAGAAGTTATTCAGAAACTGATTCATGGAAGCTAATAAAAAGAGATTAAACCCCACATTCAAAGACTGCCCTTCTTGCTAGTCCTCAAGTCCTGGACTTGTCAGTTGTCAGTTCTCCCCTGCCATCTGTTCCTAATCCTTATGCTCGTCTCAGTTTGCTCCCACTCAAACTTGATACATTGTATTAGACTAGATAGGTAGGTAGATAGATAGATAGATAGATAGATAGATAGATAGATAGATATGGTTTTTACATTTTTAAAATTGACTACAGAAGTTTTTTAAAAAATAATTTTATTGAGAAGCAAATAGCAATGAGACAGTTTCACAATCAATTACTAGCACATTTTCAATAATTAATATATTGCATATTGTTGTCTTAGTGGTTATTCATTGTACAAGATGCAGACATGATGTCGTGTCTCAAACACTATTAGAACAAACCTCTCTAGTCATTGAATTAAGAGAATGGAGCTGTATATCTATCCTAACTATTTTGGGTATACCGATACAAAATGGTCATTTATTTCTATCCCACTTTTTTGGTTATGACTACAGAAGTTTTGACTAGTCTTTTATAATTACAAACTTTAAAAAGATTATTATAATTTAATTTGGCCAGAAATATATTTGAGTGCACTCTGATTTTCTAAAGATGTTCATGAGTGTTCTGTGTATGTGTTTTTAAGTGTTTGTAAGTCATTCTATGATCCTCTTTTTATTTCAGCTTTACTAGACAGACTTAAAAACTTGCTTTCTACTAAGTTACCAGCTGGCCTAAGTGGTATCAAAATTGGTTTACTCACAGGTCATCAAAAATTTTTAAGTTAATTAATTATTAAAGTAAGGAGACAGGACTCCAGTTGATGGATGGAGGGGTAGCCAAGCTTTGTCCATTATAGGGAGTACCAATAATCTCCATAGTCTCATAGAAGACACCCTCAATAATTTGGTCATTTGTTAAAAGATAATTTTTTCAGAAAAAAATTAAAATGAGGTGTTCTCATAAAAGATACTCTTGATATAAAACAATGACAATTTGTTAAATGTATTCATGTCTTCCAAATGTACAGTATCCTACAATATAAAACTGATAATATTTTCATTCAGATTTGAACATGCCTTTCTCTTATGCTCCAGATATTTTTAATAAGTTCATGTCAAGACAACATGAGGTCATCAGTCAAATGATAATTTTCTCACAAAAACTTATGTGATATGTACACTGTATGTGCCATTACATTTAGAGGTACTTCGCTCAAACAGAGATTTCATCATGACTGTTATGCTGCACTACTATGTATGACTACTGACATCAAATTTTCTCTGTAAAACTACATAACTGTTGTTGTTAACATTCTACAGGGATATAACTACGAGAGCATCCATGGTTGGTAAGCAATACCAGTTCTCTGGCTACACTCTTATATTTTAAGGAGCTTAATACTCAGATAAGATTTTATTAATTGAGTGTATCATTTCCAACTAAGTGCACTAATGTAGACCCAGATTCTCCTATAGGAAAAATTGTTATTAATTCCTATTTTATATCCCGATCTGTTCTTGACATTCGTGCAAAGCTTAAAAAGACAGATCTTAGCCCTCAAACTCCACAGGGAAAATTATTTAATCTGGCTTTCCATGTCTTCAATAATGGAGACAAAAATAAACTGTACACACATACCAGCTGTTGGCTGTGGCACTCAGGGCTCCCATCAAAGCAGGATCTAAGCAAAGTGATGCTAAGTCTAAACAAAATGCTGTCACCCAAGTTCCTCCTGGGACCCTGGGGACAAGACTGCCACCACTTGCAGCCACCACTGGGACCTGATCCCATCTGCAAGCTCAAGGATCACTGGAAATGCAACTGTCTTGTCCACCAGAGAGCAGGTGAGTCATCCAATTCCCTACCTTCATAGACGAACTTACTGCAGCTGGATCTATTGATAGACCTGCTCAGTCTTGTCTCTGAAGAGAAACAACAGGGCTCAGGGTCCACAGCTCTCATCAAAGTATCTTTGCCAGAGAACTGAATCTCACTGGACATCTCAGGTAGGACACTCTTGTTGACATGGGGGCTACATATAATGTTCTTCCTGAGTTTTCAAGTCTTGTATTATATCTGCATAGTGGGAGTTGGTGGCCAACCTACATGGTGCCTTCAGACAGGGCCCATTCCCTGCTAACTCTAGACACTGTTTTTCATTCATAATTTTCTTGTGATCCCAATCTGATCCACACTTGTCATGAGGAGAGCTCTCCTCCAAAAGCTCCTCTTCTCTTTTACCTCTCTCCCCACAGGGCTCGTCCTACATACCCATCCTCAATGTGCCACCAGCTCCTCCCTTCCTCTTTCCTTGTTGACCACATACTCTGAGACACTTCCAGTTCCACTCATGCCACCATGCTACCCCTGAACTAGTTTGCCTCAGGGATCCCTCAATCCCCCCCTGCACTCCCCAATATCCAATAGCCCCTAAACACCAATGGGGAATAGAGACAAATAGGCTTTTTTAAACGTCCACCTCACCAAACTTATCCTGGAACTGCATCTGCTTTGGCCTCTGCTTCCCTTGGCTCTAACTAGACTCAGGGCACTTCCTAGAGCACCCACCTTCCTAAGTCCATTTTAGCTCACATGTGGGAGACCTTTTCTGCTTCATCACTTCTCCACTTCTAATAATCTTCCTCCCATCACTGACTATATTCCAGTTCTATCATTCCTCTAGTACCTGCTGTGACAACATGTGAATGCTCCCTTTCACAACCAATAGATACCACTCATTTGGCACTATCTATATTTCCTGGAGATTTAATATATCTTAAATCCTCTAAGCCTACAGGATTAGATCCTACATGGACCGGCCTCCACCTGGTCGTCCTCTCAACAACAGTGGTAAAAGTTGCTGGTCTGCCCTCCTAGTTCCACATCACTGGAGCCAAGCAGTGTCCAGACAACTTCACTGTACCTGATAACTCTGCTCTTCCTGATCCTGAGCTCTTATGGCCTGAGTATTCTTCACAACTCCTGTCGCCTACATATCTTCACCTAACTGAGCATTTAAAAACCCCAGGATAACTCATGTATTGATTTTCCATCTAGTTTCTGATCCCCTACCTTCTGCTGGTCTTTTGTTCACCACTAGACTGTGGACTGTTTGCCCAGAGGACTTTCAGGAGCCACATAGGATTTCTTTGATCTTGGATGCAAGCCTTCACTAATGATAACTTCTCATCCTGGCTGGAACACCAGTCACTAGCCTCTATATAGGCACAAATCATCATCTTGTCAACCTCCTCACCCCCAAGACAATGCCCCCATTCAGCAGGAAGCAGTCTAAGAGATTCATCGCCCCTTCATAACAACTAAAAGATGAAAATGCTATGTTCCAGCCCATGTACAAGTTGCTAAATTATCATGTTCCTCATTCAACATGGGTGAATACCCAAAACAACAGCTTGTCTTCCCAATGACCAGTTCTTCCTTCTTCCCCACCCCAGTCCTGGATACCTTTCCTGCACACACAAGGGAGCCCCCAGTCAGCTCCTTGTGTGTCACTGAACATGCCCCTCAAGCTCCACTCCTAGAAAAAGTCCATAGTCTCAGACTTTCTGACTTAGGTCAGAGGTTCCTCCCATCTCCCTGCCATCCACCCTCTCTGTGTCCTGCTCAATGGCAATAAAGGCCTTTTCCATCATTTTCTTTTACTTCTGCTTCTCCACTTGCCACCAAAAAAACCTAACAAAGGTCCCCACAGAACCTGTCCATCCCATACAGCTGAGCACAGCCTGACATCCTTCAACCATCAACACACATGTTTGTTGAGCAGTTCAGCCAGGTTCTATTCTGAGATTCAGATTACTAAACTGAAAGATGAAAATAAAAACACCAACCTCACAGTTTGAGGACAAACATAAAGCAAGACACACATTGTTTGTTATTGTCAATAACAATCTCTACCCCACAATCATTCCTGGATCTGTTTGTTGCTGGGCTCCTCTGGGGTCAATTGCTAGGTATCTTCCTAGCAAAGAAGCCTGCGGATACTTCATGAATGTCAAACCTGCTTCCTCTGCCCTGGTCAAGAAGGTCTGCTGTGGAAACATAGGGTTGCATGATGCACCCCAAAACTACAGGCAGACTCCAGCAGGAAGGGGTCCTAATAAAATTCACACAATGAGGACAAGAGCAGGGAGTCTGTTTTGGTCTTGTCACGGTCACTGGGGTGAGTCAATGGGGCCTGGCTACCTCTCCCTGGGACAACATTGTCCCAACCCTGGGTCTGCTAGCCACTTCCTCAAAGAGCCCATGGACATATCCACTCCACACAGGGTCACAGGGGCTGTAGCTACTGAGGCAGCTTTGGAAGACACTATGGGGAAAGAATTGAGAGGGCTGGAAACCAATCCGGAGTTTTAGCGTCTTATTACACACTGTGGATATACTTGAATGTGACAGTCCTCCAAGGGTGGCCTCTGAGACAGTTTTCCTGAGACACAGACAGAGATTACAGCCACCCTCACAGGAAGGAGTGAGACAGAATATCTTAAAAGCCTCTGCTCTCTCAGCAAACTAATGACCCTGGATGCACCTAACATTCTTTAAAGAAGTCAAAGTCTAGACTCCCACAGCCTGTGAGAAGTCCCAAGCAAGGGACTACAGAAATCAGCACTTCAGGCGAAAGGAAAGGGAGGCACTAAAGATGTTAGTATGAACCACTAGTCTGATGGAACCCTGGGGGGTCTCCTGGGCCAGGAGGCAGCAGTGTCCAAGAAAACAGAGAGTCTGGGACCACCTGTCTCCGCTGAGTCCACTCAGGACAGCCCTCTCTGTCACTCTGATGAGGTACCCAGGCTCCACTACAGCTCTACTCCGTATCTCTACAGTTTGTGTGACTATGAACAAAAGGAATAAGCACAACCGCAGCAACAGAGGCCCCAGTGAGGGAACAAGACAGCAAGTGTATCGCAAATGTCAGTCAGGCTGAGACCTGGCCACCTGGCCAGACTGTGACAGAAAGGGCCAAACTCAGGCCCAGGTTCCCAAGACTAATCCTGTCAGGTCACACATGACAGGTGTGAGAAGCAATTCTGAAGAAGGGTGAAGGAGCAGGAATCAGTCTCCTGGTTCCCAGCTTAACTAGGAAACTCCAGGAATGAAGGCTTTGGCACCAGTGCAGCAGGAAAGAGAATGGGGAGCCTACTGGTGCCCTGAAGAGCCCAGCTCACTGGGACAAAGCCAGATGCAACTCAATGGAGGAGGCAAAGATGTTGCAACACACAAGGATGGAACAGCCAGACACCCAAGGCCCAAAGAATGAACTAGGACCTCAGGTCTCATAAAAATGAACTCAAAATTCATCCCTGGCTTAGGACATAAAAACAGAAGGAAGTCTTTGGGACCCAGAGCTGGCTAGTTGCAGATCATTTTATAGGCTGTGCTTTCGGTGCTAAGATCTCCTTGCCACACCTCTTGTGTGTTTCTTGGACAAGTCCTACAGTGTCAGGCCATTATCAAGGTGTAGCTCATCACTACAGAAGGGATTCAGCTGAGACTGGGGATGGAGCTAGGTGGGAGAACATTGACCTAGCATGAGGCCCTGGCTTTACCATCAGCAGCATATGTAAAAACCCAGTATCCCCACATTCTGGGGTACAGCCATGAGGTAGTGGAGAGCCCACCTGTCACGCACAAGGCTGTAAGTTTGACACTCACTGTATGTCTGTGGGTGTCCGACTACGTTAGCATTACTGAATGTGGGAAACAGCCATGCTGGGTGTGGGGGTGTACCTATGTAATCCCAGCACTCGGGAGGCTGAGACAGGRGGATCACTGCAAGTTTGAGACCAGGCTGGGCTACAAAGTGAGCTCAAGGCCAGCTTGAACTGCATAGAAAGACCCTGTCTCAAAAAGACAGATAGACAGACCAACTGATCAACCAACCAAAAGAAAACAATAACAGCAGCCACAAACTCTTGTCTATAGCCATAAAATATATGGGGAGATTCAAATGTACTATTTTAATCATTTTATTTAGCCCTACATATGCAAACTATTACAATTTCAATATGTACTTAGCACAAAAATTTGTAAGCAGTTTCTTTCATGCTCAGTCAGTAACCCAGTGTATATTTCTAACCTCACTTCCCTCCTTGCTTGAGGCCCTGGGATTTCTGTTCGCACAGGAGGGGATATCTTCCCTGCTGTCCAGCATGGGCCTCTGTGACAAGATGGAACGGGCATGTAGTGGGAAGGGGCAGAGGAGGCTGGGCCTCTGCTGGGATCCAGCCGAGCCTGAGTATCTGGCTCTCACTGTCAGCCAGCAGGTGCTGGGCCTCAGTTTCCCCATACAGATGGGGAAACCCAGTCTACACTACACTTTCTCTGCATGTCCTCACCTGTTTAAACCTCAGACCATTTCTGGTACCAGTCACATGTTTCCACCCCTGCCCCCCAGAATCCCGTCTCCAGCCGCCATGCTACCCCTGTGTGCAGTGCAGATCCAGAGAGCACGGTGGGTGATGTCTCCAGCCCCAAGTCCCCAGCATAGTGCCAGATCAGAGCCTGCCTGGACGCCCTGTGATGGCTCAGCCTCCTGCTCCGACATGTCTCACTCTGCTGCAGCTTCCCTGGAAGGCCTGGTTGTCCTTCCAGCCTCACAGCACAACCAGCTGTGTGGGCACCAGTGCTCTCACTCAGAATGCAGGAAGCTGGAGGCAGGGTCCAGCCCTGAAGCTGCTGGGTCTGATTTCCTTCCTACTAACAAAGCCTAGTGTGCAACTCCCACCCAAACTCCCTGGTCCGCTTTATGGGCTGCAATCCGTCATTTTCTGGCTGGGACTTAGATTTGCTTTCTTTTTTGAGACAAGGTCTCACTATGTAGACCAGGCCAGCCTCAAATCACAGTGACCTTCCTGCCTCAGCCAGCCAAGTGCTAGAATTAGAGACATGTGCTACCACACACAGCTTTCCTTTATAATTTCTTCTCTGTTCTTTCTAAACTTTTTAGCTTCATCTGAGAGAGTATCTGGATTTCTGATTTTGCTTTTGGTTCTTTGGAGAAGACACGTCCTCTACTATCTAAAAAGGTGAACTAAGGCAGTGTGGGCTTCAGCAGGAGAACTGCTGCTCTCCCACGGACTCAGAACTAAGTGGCCCATTGGGGAAAAGAGCCCTGAGCACCTCTTGCCCAACACGGTGCGAAGGCGGCACTGATGTCCTGCTTCTCCAGGCCGCTCCGGGGTCCCCAGAGTGAGTGGGCATCCACACCTCCAGAGCTGCAAGGATATAGTTTTTTTCCTGAAACTGACCCAGTCTGTCACAGCAGCAGGAAATAGGCCTTGAAAGACACCCTCTCTCCATTTGTAAAACTCCTATCTGACCACTAGGTCCATTAGGACCCAAACAGAATGCCCTGCCCATGCCATGTAGGAATGCCACATTTCCACATAGACTACTTCTCCTTTATCCTTAAGTGCCGGGCACTAAAACAGGCAAACAACTGCTGCAGACCTCCCAGGGGGACCTGTCACATGCTTTTGTGGGTTAGAAAGATGCATCCTCTCGGCCCTTCCAAAGTGCTCCATTAAGACCTGTCCCCTTGTTTCCCAGGCCCCACTGTGACAACGCAGGACAGGGACATCCTTACCCTGCCCTGGACCCACTTTTTTCTTGGATGCTCCTTCATGAACCCCTCAGCTGTGTACCTTTTTCCTGTGTATGGTGTCTCCCTAAGGGACAGCCTGGCAGGCTCTGTCACCCTCCCTATGCATCACACTTACCCCAAGCCCCTCAAGCCAGCATGCCCACCTCTTCAGCTAGCCATGCCTCCTACCATGGCCATCAAACATGCTAATTGCATCTCAGAGGGCAGCATACCCTCTCTGGCCCTGATCAAACTGCTTCAAGGATATAACTTCCTGTGTACTGAAAATACTGACTCTGCCACACTGGGAACACATCTGTGAGACCCAAACCCCAGGATAAGCCTGTCATCTGCAGCTCTGCCTGCAACAGAGAGCGATTTTGAGACACTGAACAGCAGGGCTTAGTGTGCAAGGCCCCTCCAAGTTGCAGGGCTATGGGACCTTGGGACTCGCACCGCAGGGCCATAGCCACCCTGAGGCTGAGGATATCAGAGGTGGCAGGCAGTCTCCTGTGCTGCCAGAGGAGAGCATTCAGGCCAGCTCCACAGCGCAGGCAAGAGCCTCCTGAATTGGGCGGTCTCAGGGTGCTTGCTCTGCACCATCCCCCAATGTCCCAGACTTCCCCCACAAGGGCCCAGTTGCCTGAGGGCCCCAGGACAAGGCACTTCCTATTGCCCACTGAAGCAGCTCCTGGGCCTGGCTCTTTCTGTCAATGCTCAAAGTGCCTCCCCTCCCGGGGGTGTCCCCACCCCCACCCCCGCACTGCCTGCCCTACAGATCCTGCCTGATTCCACCCCAGAACCTCTGCTTTGCCAGATGCTGCCTGGGCCAATCTCACCCTGATCTCCACCCATAGCCCCCCTCAGTTCAAATTACCCTGTTCAGACACTGGGGTCTGGTCCCTGCTCCCTTCTTTCTGCCTTCATTGTCACCTAATACATTGCTAGCTATCTACACTGCCTGTCCCACCTGCCTGAACACTGGAGCTACCAGGCCTAGTCCCTTCAAGGTTGGCTGCAGCCTGAGCACATGCTAGGTGCTCAGTGTGCCTTGATTACGTGTGAGATGAGGGTGCAAATGCCCCCATGCACACACAGACACTGCAAGGGGACCTGGTCAGGTGTCGTCCACATGGCTCACAATCCAAACTAACACCTAGAATATGCTAGGAGCTGCATCTGAGTGAACAGGGCTCCCTCCCAAGCCCAGCGACCCTGACAAAGCTGGTCAATGGCACTTGTGGCTATCTCTTCATTTATTAATTTGTGTCCTTAAGAAATAAAGCATCACGGCCTCTTCCCAAACGGAACACAGTTATACGTTCTTGGCTGGCAATGTTTTTCACAAAAATAGGAATCAGATATAAAAAGAAAAACTCCATAAAGTAGAGAATTGAGAGCCTTTCCCTTTGAAAATCCCAACTCTGATCCCACCAAGTATGAATGGCTCCCTGGGAGGCCGGGATTTGGAGCCAGAGGGAGCCCAGAAAATATGGAGAAGGTGACAGCACTCAGGCCTGGAACAAAACGTGGCCATGGGTGGGGATCCTGTCACTTAGGAAACCGTGTAAGCATCACTGAATTCTCCAAGAAGGTCTTCCTTGTCATCCGCTATGGTTGGTCACAAAGCCTCCTAGTCACCTCCAATGGTGGGTCACAAACCTAGGTCACCTTCCCCTGTCACCCTCAGGGACACAGGACCAGGCTGGGCTCTCCACGCCCACCTAGTGAACTGCTGTTCCAGGAGTGGCTTGAGAGCATGTGGGTTCTGAAGGTTTTGCACAGGCACAGGTTCACGTGTCCCAGTCACACACGTGCTGCTCCCATGTCCAGCCACCTGGTCCTGGCAAGGGTCACTTCCAGTGTGTGCAAAAGGCCAGGGCGGCCGCTTTGGGGGCTGCACAGTGACGGAGCCCAGGAAGCACTTACCAGGGGGTAGCACTCTCCATCCGGGGTCAAAACTCACCCCCAGGTCACTGGAGCCACACAGGGCCTGGTCCCCACCTGTCCACCCCTTCCCAACAGAAAAGCACATGCCACCTGCGTGTCTGCATCCCCACCTCTGCCATCAAAACACTTAAGAAAGTAATTAGTAAAGGAGTCCTGGAGAGCCCACCACCCCATCTCAGCATTTTTACACCCCAAAAGGGATAGGACGTGGAGACCCTAGCGTGGACTCCCACGCCCATGTCCCCGGCCTAGGGGCCAACTACAGCCAGCCAGCCGTGGGCGTCGCCGGCCCCCTGGGCCCGGCGTGGGCGGTGGGCGTGGGTGCTGGGCCTGGTCCCGAGGAAGGGTATAAGCTGGACCCGAGTGGGCAGCGGCCTGGACGCGATCCCAGCCAGAGGCTCGCGTGGCGGCCCGGCGTGGGCACGGGCGCGGTGGGGCCGTGGCGGCGGGGCCGTGGGGCCGGCAGGCGGGACCCGGCGCGGGCGCGCGGGG
>NDGN011500503.1:783-14228 GCA_002564285.1 Tympanoctomys barrerae
TTTGCTAAGCTTGTTCTAAGTAGGTGCTTTAGACCACTGAGCCATCTCACCAGCCCTTTCCCAGATTTTAAACCATGAATTCTAATTGTTTGGTCAAAGGAGGCAATAAGGAAATAACTGCTGTCCTTCTAAAAGCTCAGGCAGGTGACCCCTTTACTGTGTGCCCTTTCAAATCTTAAACACCACTCTGAATTTTCCAGACCTCGATTTTTCCATCTTGGGCACCAGTTGCTAACATTTCTGTATCTCGGCTGAAACACACAGACCAGCATCATCCATCATCATGAAGTTATCCTGGGCCTGGTACTTAAGATCCTTCCTGATTTTTCCAGTAGTAAAGTTCCATACTTCAGTGAATCCATCAACAGATCCAGTAACCAGATACCACCTGGAGAATATCGCACATACTCCACATGTGATTTCTGATCAAACTTAATATGTCCGCTCAGCTGTGTAGGAAACTTTTCTTCCATATCTTTGACAGCACCTTTGCCTCGAAATAAATCTATGGTCATACCAGGAGGCAGCAACCCCTGGTGCTGTTGCCATTTCAATGCCTGTCCCAGCAATGCCATGAGATGAGACGGAGCCACTACGCTGACTTCCCCAGCTAAGGCCTGTACAATTGGTGTTCTTTTCTCTTCTATTTCCATCTGGGTATGCCTCACAAAGGTCAAAATAAGACCTCGCCAGGAGATTCCCCGGATGAATATACCACTCTGGCTGTGTCTGTTTTGCCATGATCATGGGATCAGTTTGTCTCAGAAGTGACCTTGCAGCACCCAATTCACAGAACCCTGTCAATTCCAAAACCGCCTGTTCATAGAGATCAAAAAGTTTTGTCTGGCAATTTCAGTGGGTAGTCTGTAAAACAGTATCCCAATGGCCACTATTAATGTCAGCCACAAAACTCAGTACTGTCCATGGTATTCAGAGACAGTAGTTTCCTCCTGTAAGGCAGCCAGTGCCCAATGTAAACTTTAGGTGCAGCATAATAAGACGGATCACATCCGAGGACTCAAACCCAGTCGACAGCTACAGCTCTCTGGGTGCAGGCCTACAACACCACTATCGTCCTCTGCTATAGGACACGCCCCTTTTCATATTTAGAAAGCACTTGTTTGAAGTATAATTTCTAAGGTCTAACATGATTTTACCCATATAGTAAAATTTCACAGCACCATTCAAGGATTAATCCATTCCCACCCCCATTGGTTTGAGTTCATTATTTTATTTATTTATTCTTAATGTATTTGGTACAGGGTCTAGCTGTAGTTATCCTCCTGTTTTCAGCCTCCCCAGTGCTGGGATTTCAGGCGTGCACCACGACACCCAGTCTCGGCGGCTGGCTAACCACGCCTAGGGGCAGAGCTGGTGCGGCATGTGTGGGGGATCAAACCCCTGTCCCTGCTGGTCCCTGTGCTTGCCTAAGCAGGCACTTAGTCTGCTGAGCTATCTTGCCAGCCCTCTTTATTTTATCTCTATTTTACTTTATTTTTCTTTCTCTTCCCCTTTTTCCCTCTATTTTACCATTCCCTCTTTTGCCCAGTACAGAATCTTCCTGCCTCTGCTTCTGGGTGCGTTCCCCTGTGCCCTGTTGAGTTCCTTCCATTATGCATATTTGTCCAGTTGTTGTTCTGCCGTCAGCACAACACATGTGGTTTTTTTAACTTGGTAATGCATCGTAACCGTTAGCCACATGCGGCCTTGGTTAGTCAGTGAGTAGCTAAGCAGTTAGGGGGTTACCAAGCCATGACGCAACGTGGAAGGAGCTGCGGGGCGCATGACTGAAGTGCATACTGTACATCCAATGGTGTGACCTGGAGAAAGAGAAACAGACCAGTGGCTTCCGGGAGGGATGCGTAGGTGGAGCCCAGAGGACTTTAGGGAAGTGAAGATACTCCATATTACCTTTTGGGGGGTCTTATGTAAATAATACTCTGTCTTTAATCTCATATTCCACCTGTTCATTTGTACAGTAAAACCTTGGTTTGTGGGCATAATCCATTCTGGAAACATTGTAATCCAGAGTACTTGTATATATAGCAAAGTAAATTTCCTCATGAAATAGTGGAAACTCATGACTCATTCCACAAAAAAAAAAAAATATGTATATATATATATATATATGCTTATGGTACTGTAATATAATACAAAATAAAATATAAAGTGTATAGAAAAGTGGGTTACGTGCACTTACCTGTGGAAACCTTCATGGCTGGTGTGAGGAGGTAGAGGAGGTGTATTGTGTTGGACAGCTTTCACTAATGGAGTCATTGCTGTCTTGTAAGTTCAGCTTTAAGAAGGAATCTATTCAGCGACACTTGCTTTTGCCTCTTTTTGAGAGTTTCACCAAAATCCGACATTGTCCTTAACACATTCGTTGCTCACGTGTGCTGCTTCAGCCTCCTCCATGTAATGCTCTTCTACAAAATTTTGCATTGTGTCCCACATTTTAGACAGCTGCCTAGTTTCATTTGAAGTGAGGGATTCAGGGGGCCGGGGAGATGGCTCAGTGGAATAAGCGCTTCCCTGGCAAGCTCAAGGGCCTGAGTTCAATCCCCGGTTCTGCCAAAAAATAAATAAATAAAATGAAGTGAGGGATTCTTCTGCCTTTTTCTCCACCTCTTCCTTTGCAGCTGAGCTCTCCATAACCTCTTGCTGTTGCTTGCAACATAGATCTATCAGTTCATCGGCAGTCAGCTTCTGCCATGTTCCTCCATTAGCTCTTGAGTGTTTGCCTCCTCCACCTCCAGTCCCAGGACACAATTTTATTTGCAACTCGTGGCTTCTGTTCATGAGCAAGGCCTGCAAAGTCATGTCCAGGATCGCAGTCAGGCCAAAGTTTTCTCTATGCAGAATTGTGGGTTCTCCTTGCAGGTCCTCTTCAGGTAAAGCCATCCCAGCTTTTTATCGATGATCCTGTAGTGGGTCATGATATGGGAATGATTTTTCCAAAACTTCTAAGGGGTAAAAACTTGTTCCTTTGGTTACCTCAAAGCACCACTGAAATAAATAATACTTTGGTATAAACCTTTTGAAGCTCAAAATGACTCAGTCAGATTGGAGTGGTGTTGGGAAGAAGAACCCTGACTTTAATGAACTCAAATTCCTCCAATAAGTCATCCTCAAAACCTGGAGGATGTGCAGGAGAACAATCTGTACCCAGAAGAGCAGCCAATTTTCTAAAAGGTATAGAAGATATATAAACTGCAGGACCAAAGACCCCATTGACCCACTCAACAAACAAAATACATGTGACCCAGGCTGACCTTGATGTTGACCTCCACAGAACACTTCACTGGCTCTTGTACACCTTGCTGTGTGTGTGTGTGTGTGTGTGTGTGTGGCGGGCTCAGTCCACCCTGGGGTCAAGGCTGGCATGGAGACAGGGATTGAATTGCAGTCCCTGTGCTTGCCTAAAGCAGGTACTTTAGGCCGCTGAGCTATCTCGCCAGGCCCATCCTTGCATTTCTTGAAAGCCCATGCATTCTCAGAATGATAACACCAGGAGGGGTTTGCTTTTGAAATGCCTGCTTGCATTTACACAAAGCAAGGTGAAGTGGGCATTCATGGACTTGTGACCAGGCATTGCGTTTTCCTCTGTAATATAGGTTCTCTTTGGCATCTTTTTCCCAAAAAAAATTTCATCACTGTTAAAAGTTTGCTTTGGCAGGTAACACTTGGAAACTATGAGTTTTTAAAACTTGGTAGCAAACACCTCGGCTGCCTTAGCATCCAAACTCACAGCCTCTCAGTACCTCCCAATACTGCGGGTGCCACTTCTCCTAAGGCTATCAAACCATCCCTGCTTGCCTTGAAACCTTCCTTGTCTTCTGTTGACGTACATGGCAGTTCACTTTTGAGGTCAATGGACAAGAAAGAGTTTTGCCCTCTCGCAGATAATCTCATTTGTATTGCAAATTGATTCTCATTTATCCAAGCCAGAAGAGACTTCTGTACCTCTCCAGGACCCTGGGCCACTGCTTTGATACTCTTGTTACTCGTTTTGCTACATCTAGCCCCTTATTTCTTCCCTTTTCTTTAACATTGTATAATGGGCTGTGGAGATAGCTCAGCAGCATAAGCGCCTCTCTGGCAAGCACAGGGTCCCAAGTTTGATCCCTACTACAGCATGCCATGCCAGCCACTAAAACCCACGTGATGGTGTGTGCCTGTAATCCCGGCCCATGAGTCCGAGCTACACAGCGAGACCCTGTACCAAATGAATAAATGATTTTTTAAAAAACGTGTAATTGGTAGATGTAGACTTCTTATAAAATCATGCAGTTTTGGCCAGTCGCATACTTTGTTCATCCTTCTCAGTGATTCCTTTTGACTGCCTTTCAGTGAGCCTCTAAAACGGTGTGAAAATGTATGGCCAACAAAACGTCTGGCCTGGATGAAACATGATGCTATCACCATGTTTTAAAGGGGAACCTGTAATTCCAAAAATAAAGACTGTAGGAAAAGCTTAGGTCTGCAGCCAGGCCAGTCCCTCAGCTGGTGGTGTGGTTTAGGCAAATCACTTCATCTCTGAATCCTCATTTTTTTGATCAATGAAATTCAAATGATCTGCATGCCTTAGGAGTTAGGCAGATAAGGAAATGGTTTCAAGCACCCTCAGCTGTGGGTGTAATCAACAGTGACCTGCCTCTCTGGGTTGTTGGGTTTTTCTTAGCACTGGTGATTGAGCCCGGGTCGGTCACAGTGAGCCTCAGCCCTTTATTTTATTTTAATTAATTAATTTAGAAAGTCTAGACTGCTACCTCTAGGCTGTGGTGGAATTTGAGATCCTCCTGCCTCAGTCTCCCAGAGTGCTGGGCCACTACACTCGACCAGGCCCTAAATGGACTTTTCTATCCCACTGTTTGGGGGCGCGGGTGACCACCAGCAGGTCGCAGTGGATGGCAAACCACTGACTCCTGCTTTTAGGGCGCGGCCAGTGCTAGTCACCTCTGTCCTGACTCCTGCTTTTAGGGCGCGGCTAGTGCTAGTCACCTCGCATCACCAGTCCAGGGGGAGCAGGGCTGAACTCAGGGCTGATGCGACCGACCCTGAGTGCAAACCTGTACGGACCCGCCACGAAGAAGGCCGAACACTTCCGGGGAGCCACGACCAGGGCCTTCAGGGCTCACGGGCCAAGTCCGGGTGCTCGGCGTCCCGCCCCTGATGGTGCCCCCAGTTTGCGTCTGTAGCTATGATGATGCCACGCCCCTCGGCCACCGCCCAAGGACGCGGCCAACCCGCGACCAGCACAGATGATGCCCCGCCCCGTAGCGCTCCCGGGGTCCCCGTGGCTGCGGGGCAGGCGCAGTGGAGCGCGGGCGACATGGTGCGCGGCAAGATCTCCCGGCTCTTGGTGCATGACGTGCGCTTCCCCACGTCGCTCGGGGGCCACGGCTCGGACGCCATGGTAAGTGCCACGGACGTCCGGCCCGCCCCCAACCGGTCGGCCCGCGGGCCGGTAAGCGGACGGCTTTGCAACCCTTGCTACGCCTGTCCGGTGGGAGCCGCGCCGGGACAGGGGAGCTGCCTTTCTCCGAGAGTCGGCAGTAGCCAAAAACCCCGGCAACACCCCACTCCCGAGCGAGCGTTTCATTTTCTCTGTGCCGTCTAAACTGTCCTAGCTTTGCTTTTACAATGCAAGTTTTCCTGGAAGGTCAAAATGCATCCATAAAATGAAACACCAACAACGGTTCTGTTGGGCTGCTCCAAGGAGCCCGCAGTACTCCGCAGTACGTGAATAGAGTTGACAGCGGTGGAGACCCCGAGGCCCAGCGTGGGGAGTTGGGGTCAGGGGTGGCTCGTCCTGCCTGTGCTGCTGTCTGCTGTGCGACTTAAACAAGACCCGAGTCTGGGCCTTCTGGGCCTATCTGTGACATGAGAGCAGTACCGTAGAGCTGAGAAACCAAGCACCTAGCAGCGGTGCTCAGGGAAGCTTTGGTACCCACGAACATTTGCCAGGGCCAAAGGGCGTGCGCAGCTTCTACCTAGACGTCCGTCCGGGGCCGTTCTCGCTTGTTGAAAATATTAGAGGAACTTTTTCCTGCCCTCTGGCCAACTGACTGTCTTTCAGCTGGCTCTGAGACACAGGAGGCTGCCGGACGCCCACCGCTGGCCCTTCACTGACTCCCGCCCCACTCCTGTCCCCACGAGACACAGCTGTGCCCGCGTGGAAATGTGGAAAGGAGGCGGTCAGCCCTACATAGAGGAAAGAGACCGCGGGCGGGGATGCTAAGTTGAATTCACCAGGATGTTTTTTCTTCCGTAGCAAGGGAGACAGAAAACATGCTCTTTACATTTCTTTGCTCTTTGTCAGCCTGGACTAATTTATAAAAACAGGTATCTCAAAAGAAAGCCCTTTATTCTGATACTGACTTCTTTTTAAATCCCCGAGTCCTTTCTTACATGTTACCATGGTAAATGCCTTTAAAGTCCCAGTCAAAGCAGGCATGGTGGCACATGTCATCTCCACATCCTGGGAGGCTGAGGCGGGAGAATCACAGGTTCAAGCCCAGCCTGGGCTCTAGACTGTGCCTTGAAATAAAAAAATAAAAAGGACTAAGAATGTAGCTCAGTCTAGGGAGGCCCTGGGTTCAATCCCCAGTACAAAGAAAAAAGCCTACTGATTAGCCCTTGTAGACCTCGGAATATCACCACACTGGATCTGAGGAGGTCCCCAAAGCTGAAATAAAGAACCTAACCCACCCTCATGTAGGAATAAGTTTACAGGTGTGTCGACTCCCCACCCCCACCCCACAGAAGAGAATTTGCAGGACTCATCAGGAAGAGGCATAGGAAGGGTTTTATTAAGCCGAAAATAAAGGTACTTGTGCAAAGAAATCAGGTGCAGGGCCTCATAAAGGCATTTATTTCCAGGAATAGGAAACATTTATTTGTCTCTTGAGGGAGTGGAGACCCTACCAAAAGGTAGCCCAGGCCCCAGAAGGGTAAGAGCCCATTGTACTGCTATGGCCCAGGCTTTCTTTTGCTTTTCTTCAAGCCAATTTATGAACTTTCAGTCACAAGGAATTTTAGGAGCCAATTGTGTGGCACACACCTGTAATCCCAGCTCTTGGGAGGCTGAGGCAGGAGGAACACCCTGGGTTTGAGGCCAGCATAGGCTAAAAGTGAGTTGAAGGCCAGCCTGGGGCTACATAGGCTGAGACCCTGCCCAAAAAAAAAAAAAAATCTAAAGACATTTGAGTGCAGTGTTTAGGGTCTGGTGGTAAAGGAGCCTAAGGAATGTAAGGCCTGCTGATCTAGCTTACCGTGGGCACCTGAAGCCCAAAAGTTGCAGTCTTAAAAGTACAATATTTAGTTGATTTCCTGTCTCTTTTTTGTCCCACCTCACAAATAAATGTATTTGGTTTGGTATTGAGACAGGGTCCTTCCTGCTATGAAGCCCCAGCAAGCGTTTGTAAAGTCCAGACACCTGAGGGAGTGCAGCTGCCCTGCCCCTCTGAGGCCTAGCAGCTGTGGCGGAGCATGCAGTCTGTCCAAGCCCGGGCTTGCTCCTGCGGGAAGTGGGCAGAGTAGCTGACCCTTCTCTCGTGTAAGACGGATACAGTGGTGTCCACTTGTGGGTGTATGGGGCTGCTGGAAGCAGAGAGCCCTGCTGTAAGGGTTCACTCTGTTTACACGTAAGGACACACACGGGGTTCTGGCCCAGGGCTGACTTCATGGGATGTTAAGATGACCTGGTTTAGGGCAGAAGAGGTGAGGAAACAGAATTCGTCTGGAGAGAGCAGAGGGTGGGGTGCTGATTCTCCAGGACCTCCTCGGAGACTGTGCTGCTTTGCAGTTCCTGTGGGGTTGGCTTCTCTCACCCTCAGGACCTGCTGACCTGGAGTCAGCACTGAGCCACTTTCCGGGAAGCGGCAGAGGCAGCCTTCCTGATGAGAGGTGGGGTTTGTATTCATTTCTTTCTGCCATGAAGGGACACTTGAATTGTCCTCCAGTGCATTTGAGCGAGGGCTCCCCACAGCCTTGGCTGCTGCCCCCCAAGAGCCCGCGTGGATCACCTTCTTGCTGAGAGTTCGTGCCAGCCCCTCTGCCCATGCGAATGCTCTTTGCCCCGCCAGACAGCAGCCTCGAGTTCCTCTTTGCCCTCTCTCCCCTCAAGCTTCTGTGTATTTCTGCCTGACTGATCTCCTAGTTTTCACCTGGCTTTTGTTGACTTTCTCTTCCCACTATATGAAAAATCCCCCCATCTCATTAGGCCTTGCTGATTTCCTAACTGTCAAACTACAGACTTAGCAAAACACGTGGTGAAGCCAGGCACGGGAATGCAGTGCCTATGATCCCAGCTTAGGAGGCTGAGGCAGGAGGATCAAAAGTTTGGAGCCACGTCAGCCTGGGCAACTTAGCAAGCAAGACCCTCTCTAAATTAAAGGCCATGGAGATAGCTCAGTGGTAGCACTGACCTTGCCTGCGTGAAGCCCTGAGTTTGATCCCCAATAGCTTAAAAGAAATGCTTTTAAAACAAAAAGCTTTTATGACAGTAAAAAGCTAAAGTAGTCTAGAGAAGAAGGGTTGTCGGGTTTTGTTAAGGGCTGTTTTAAGGCTCTATGTCTTCACCTCCCCTCGTGGTCTCTGAGCTTGTGCTGTTGTCCTGTCAGCCCTGTTTTAAACTGCTGCAGGGAAACCCAGTCCAGTTTTATTTAAGGTCTCTCTAAAGCTTAAGTCGCTCAATTTGAAGCTGCTTGTGAAAATAACTGTTTGGAGAGTTGTGGTTGAGAACTCCTGGCTTTAAAATTGACCTGAACAGTTTCACACTAGCATTAAAAATTTCTGCATCATCTCAACACTCAGGAGACTGAGACAGGAGGATCTCTGTGAGTTCAAAGCCAAACTGAACTACATAATAAGACCCTGTCTCAAAAAATATCAAGAAATAAAAGTATCCCCATTTAGGGCTGGCATGGAGTTCATCGGCAGTGTGCTTAGCATGTGAGAGGCCCTGGGCTCATCCCCAGTGTACACACACTCATGCACACTCACAGGATAGCTATGCCTTACACCTTCAGTCTCACTGGACTGCTAGGAGGGCTTTCCCTTGGTCCTTTCGGAGCCCCCAGCTTGCTTTGGGGTCTCCTGCTGTTTCATGAGCTGGGTGTCCTCGCATCCCTTCTTTGCGGCATTGTCTATTCCTGTGCCTCTTTCATTTGGGGATCGCTCATGTTTGAATTTGGGTGGGACTCTCCCCTGCAGCACACGGACCCTGACTACTCAGCAGCCTACGTTGTCCTAGAAACTGACGCGGAAGACGGGCTGCGGGGCTGCGGGCTCACCTTCACCCTTGGGAAGGGCACCGAAGTGGGTGAGTTGAGCCTTCTCCTGAGGTTCCTGGGCTTTCTTTTCACTTAGATTCCGGTCCTGATCTGCCTTCTCTTTGTATTTACCGCTTAAAGGGAGTAAAAATAGCCTCAGAGGGTTTGTTATTTGTTTTGCGGGGAGAAGTTAAAGTGACTGCATTTGTAGCCGTCTATATATAGCCTGCTGCTAAGTGCTGGGATCGACTCATTTCCTTGCATCAGATAACTCCAAGAGTGGCTTCCACTGCTTTTAACTCCCGGCTGATGCAGGGCCTGGAGCAGCGGGGGCAGCCCGCTGACCCTGGGGAGCAAGAGGACGCAGATGTGAGTTCTTCCAGCCCGGCTTTCAGGGGTGCACACTGTGAGTCCACTCAGGTCTCAAGCTCTTTCACAAGTTGGCTGCAAGAGCAGATTCCTGGCCATCCACTTGCTTCGACCCTGCCCCGCTCTCCTAAATGGAAGACAGCAGACATAGTGTAACATCCCTCAGACCTGGGCAAGATCTCAGTGGTGATGTTAAACCCCCTATTCATTAGAGACAGGGAAACTGAGGCCCAGACAGCAACTCAGGGTGACAGACTCTGACTCCAAATCACCTCGTCTGTAGAACATTTGAACGCACCTTGTGTGTGTGTGTTCACACTTACCGTGGGCCACCATGAAACAGTGCAAAAAGTAACCTGTGCGTGTCAGTTTCAGTGAGTGTGTAGGGCCTGACCCTGGCCTGGACAGTGAAGGTCAGGAAGGGGGAGCCCAGGTTCTGCCTGTGCAGCCACTCATGCCTCTCTCCTGGCATTTGCCATTAGCCTGCTCAATGGCCGTAGATAGAGGTCTTGCCCTACTGACAGATTTAATATTGTCAAGCAGATAAAAGATGTGTGTGGAGGCCAGGGATATAGCTCAAGGGCACAAGCACCTGCCTGTTCAGTGCAAGGCCCTGAGTTCAATTCCAGGTACTAAAAAAAGTGTGTGTGTGTGTGTGTGTGTGCGCGCGCACACGTGCGTGTGCATGCAAGTACAAGTGTGTGTGTGTGTGTATGACAGTGAATGACAAGGAAGGCTTCACAGTCTTCCAGCAGCTGCTGGGGGTGGGGGGCTGTGTCCAGCTCCTCCGGGGAGAGCTGGCAGCCACCCCAGCCTCAGTGTCTGCAGACGACCGTGGAAGGCAGAGGATGGCTGTCAAGCAGACAAAGGAGCACAGAAGTTGCTCAGGGCCACAGTGCAGTGGGAGTCATTTTAAAAAGTGCCTCCAAGCTGTCCAGAGAGGTGAGGGGTGAGGCTTGGAGGTGCATCTCCAAGGTAAACAGGGCCCAGGTGGGCCGTGGTGTGGGACCGCCCCCCGCACCATAGCCCACACCACAGCCCCACGCTTCCTGGTGTTTCCCGTCCTCCAGAGCGTTTGAGCGAAGGTTCCCTCAGGTAGTGACTGTCTGAGCGAAGCAGGTTTGGGAGCTGTTTCAGGGACTCTCCTGTCCCTGGTGATGCACGGAGCGCTGCACGAGGCCGCTGCCCTCCCCTCCGCAGGCAGAGCCTCGTGGGCAGGGATGGTTTAGCCACCCTGTTAGGGCGCAGGCGTGGAGCCTTGCTGCACTGAGCGCGCAGAGGGACCAAGCGAGCAGGGAGCAGGTCAGGGGGCTCTCAGTGGGTGGCTCGGGCAGGGGTGATCAGCCCACCTCCTATGGACTCAGGTAGGGCTCCTCGTGCTAACGAGCTGGCCTCTGCCCGCCCGCCCCTGTCGCCCCTGCCGGCTGCACCGCGACAGAGCCCCAGTGAACTCTGCCCTGCTGCTTGCTGTGTTTCACGTGATTCACCGCGATCAATATCTGCTGGGAAAGTGCTCCAGGCCGGCCTGGCTCCGCAGCCTCCATCCGGGTCTCTCCCGCATTTCCTGACCAGTCTTTCAGGCAGAGCGAAGAGGAAGGAAAGTTGTTTTCTAATGTCTACAGGAGACTGATATTTTTTGTTGGCCACTTGTCCTTCAGCTGATCCTTTATTAAATTTACTCATTCTTTCTTCCCTGCCTTCCCACTTTTTCTCACCCCCCACGTCCCCCAACCTTCCGTCTTGCCTCAGCTTCCCAGAGTGCTAGATTACAGGACAGTGCCACCCTGCTCGTGGCTTTGACGGGCCAGCGTCCGGCCCACGGCAGTGCCACGTGCGCCCCAGCGGTGAGCCCCTCTGTCTCAGCTGATGAACGCGGCCACCTCCAGCTCACTCGGGCTCCGCATTCACACACTGGGCGTGGACAAGCAAGCACACACAGACACGCGCCATGTAGACCAAGCTAGTTTTTCCTTTTTAAGGTAATGATATAAAAGGGGGGGAAAATAGGCCAAAATAGGTAGCTTTGAAAGGCTCATGTCACAGCTGGGCGTGGTGGCATACACCCGTAATCCAAGCACTCTGGGAGGCTGAGGCGAGAGGATTTTGATTTTGAGTCCAGCAGTCTGGACATCCTAACAACTAAAGATTTTATCTCAAAAGAAAAAAAAAATCTCTGGATATAGCTCAGCATAAAGGCCCTGGGTTCAACACACACACACACACACACACACATACACACACACATACAGAGAGAGAGAGAGAGAGAGAGAGAGAGAGAGAGAGAGTTGGTGCCACCACTTGAATGCCGATGCCCACAGCTTCCCTGAAGGTCCTTTGAGGGCAGGGGGCCCTGGAGATTCAAGGCCCCAGCAAAAAACCCTTGGGTTCAGTCAGCAAGAAGCTGGCTCTCAAGGGCCAAGTTTTTCCAGATGACTTCCCACTCATCCCATGCAACATGCAGGCCTGAATTTCTCTGCCCTGGAGTCAGATCACCACAACCCAGATGTCTATCAAAAGCAGCAGATTTCCATTAACTCCCTGCAGCGTCTTTGTGTGGAGCAAGGAAAATCCACGTTACTCATCCTTTAGGCTAGAAAAGATGAGATCACCCTAGCTTCTGGTTAGATGCCTTTGATACTGTGATACAAACCACGGGCTGCTCTGGCTGGGTCTAGAGGCCCCCAAAGCCCCATGCGAGCATAGGTGGGGCTTTTTCAGAGGTAGCTGGATCTAGTGTGTGGATGCTGGGGCTGATTCATGGCACAGTGCTAGGCTCAAGGGCACTNGGATTAAGGGTGTGAGCACTGCCCACCCTGAGCAGCCTGGAAAAGACAAAAGGAACAGAAAGATGTGCTCATGCCCCTTGCTGCTTTTGCTACAATGTGGGTACCATGACCTGCTCCCCTCTGTGACTCCCTTCTGACAAGCCACCATGCCTTGGAGCCAGCCCATTATGGACTGAAACCTCTACAAACTGTGAGCTGGAAAAGCCTTTTCCCCTTTAACTTTGGTGTTAAAGGAAAAAATACGAAGAAGGAAGAAGTTTTAAACAGACCCCAAAAGGTAGCTTTTTAAAGATTCATGTCACAGCTTGCTTTGTCTCAGTAACAAGAAAAGTAACTAAGACTCAGCAGCAATGTAAGCCCCTGAGAACAGGATTTAGTGCAGATACTGCCATAATACCTCAGCCTGAGTCACTGACGCAGATTCTTTTAAAATCTAGGAGCATCAACCATCAAGACAGGAAGCAGATACTCTTCTTGCAATCCTAGGGAGTGAGGTGAGGCGCAGTGTGAGGCAAGGCGTGGTGGCACATGCCCACAGCCCCCGCCCTGCAAGTTTGAAGCCAGCCTCGGCTACACAGTGAGTTCAATCAGTCTGCACCACACAGCAAGACCCTATCACAAAACAAACAATTTCAGGGAATATCTGAGCTACAATGATAGATGCAGCCCATCAACAAAAGGAAAGAACCGCAAATGGCTACTTCAGCCCCAAATGCTACATCCGTCCACAACCACAAGGCCAGGCGTGTCCGTGAGCATGTGGCACCACTTCAGAATGTCCTCCTGGGGTGCCTGCCCTTTAACTCAGTTGTTTAAGTGCCTGCTGAAACAAAGCAGTCAGCCTCAGGGAGCTGTGGTTCGATACCCAGATACTCAAGCCAATCCAGAGAATGTCTTCCTCGCGGCATCTGATGGACAGTAAAACTGTGCCCTAGTAACCATCCAATTAAATAACTTAGAGTTTCTGCTCTTGAGGCAGTATAACACCAAGCAACATGTTTATCAAAATGTTTCA
>NDGN011500508.1:0-16026 GCA_002564285.1 Tympanoctomys barrerae
GTGGATTTTGAGCTGAGATCTATCTCAGAGACCAAGTACCCTTCTCTCTTCCCAGGGAGGAGCTGCAAACTGAGTTCCTCTGAGGGAGGTGGCTGGTTGGAGCTGGAGCCCAGCTCTCTTCCTTCCAGAGCCCCTTCTTTGCTTGGCCCCAGCCTTTTCTCACCCCCACTGTGGTGAGATCATCTCCCTTCCAGTTTCTTCTTCACCTTACCTCCCTTGGCGGGCAATCCCTAGAAAGTGCACAGAGGACCCACTGAGCCCTTAAAAAAGGAAGCTGTTTGTCTAACTCCAGCACGATTTCTTCAGACTCAGCTTATTTTGAGTGGGTTGGTTGGTTTGGGGAGTTCCTCTTCATGTATGTGTTGAAGCCAGCCTCAAATGATACGCCAAGCTAAAGAAAGAACTGCGTTGGGGTCTTCCTTATCCATTTTAGTGCTATTTATTTATTGTTAATTGGTAACTAAGAACTGTTTGCTTATGGGATTAAGTGTCATGTTTTGAGGTATGTGTTCAAGACAATCCACACATCTGTCATCTCACCACCTTATTTTTTGAGGGTTAAAAGTGTTTAAACATGGAGCTGGCAAGATAGCTCAGCAGACTAAAGTGCCTGCTTAGGCAAGCTTAAGCACATGCAGGGACTGTGATTCAATCTCCAGCACCATATGCCACGCCAGCCCTGCTCCCAGAGCTGACTGAGCCAGCCAGAGTACAGTTGGGCAGGTGTAGTGGTGAACACCTATAATCCCATCGCTGAACCTTTACCTTTTCAGAATTTTGAAATATGCATGATTATAAACAAAAAAATCATTAAGTATACAACAGATCACTAAAACTTATTCCTTCAGTGTATATATGCCTCTGAAACTTTCTGACCAAACATCTTCCCTTTGCCCAGTACTTGTCCCTGGCCCCAGCATCCAGAATCCTCTCTGTTCTCTCTGATTCTCTGAAGTGGCTCCTTCAGATTTACATATGGGTGAAGTCAAGCAGTCATTGTCTTTGTGCACCTGGCTTAATTCACTTAGAGGAAGGTCCTCCAGTTCTATCCTGTCTCCCCTCTCTTTTTAAAGCTCGATTTGATTGAGCCTTCAGGATATGATTCTATGTCAGCTTTTCTTTTGCCCTTTGTATGGATTGTTGCTGCTTGAGGCTGGTATGAGCTTGGTGAGTTGGTGTGCTCTTACACCAAATGGCCAGAGCAACAGTACATTTCATATTTGTGCTCACTGTTATTGGCTAAATAACAACTTACTTGATAAAATGATTCTTTTCCTGATCCTGAGAATGAATTAATAATGACTGGAAACAAAATGAGCTTGACTGTAATTTTTCATTAATTGGTGGCCTTATGAAGGTATATATGTGAAGTATATCTATCAAGGGTTATAAAGAAGACAGTATTTGATTGTTGGTCATGATTGCTCTGTCTCTAACTTTGAACCCTGCACAGAACCTTTACCCAGTGCCTCCTGTCTGATTATTTATTACCCATCTTAGTCCATGTAATTTGTGGATAAACATGGGAGTCAGATCCCAAGGCCACTGTGACATTTGGGATGTTCTGTCTCTCTCTCTCCCTTTGTCTTGCACCATGGTTTATTTTAAAATGTCACCCTTTCTTGCCTTTAGTAGTGAATGAAACCATGTTTCATTTCAGCTTTGTGTTTGAGTCCTAGTGTGAAAGATGTGAGGTGATTTCATCCTACTTCAATGAATGTGTTTATAAGATTAAAATTAGGAGCTAAAATGTATACTGCACATGATAGTTGTTAGAAAAATGTTGTCTTGGAGATTTTCAGCTAGGGGAATGGACTGGAAATCAATACCCGAATTCATTTGAGGCTAGCCACAGGTACATTTGCATTCTGGACAGGGGTGGCTGTTTTCCTAAGCAAATAACACTGTGTGCAAAATGTGAAATGTACTATTGCCCTGACAAATGAACTCTTGTTTGATTGCTGCAATGTTTTGCTTTTATTCTTGCCACAGCAGAAACACATGCATGCGCATGTGCACACATGTGCATGCACATGCGCGCGCGCACACACACACACACCCATCAGAGGGCTGTGTCCTGTCCTTGCTGCCCTCCCTATTAACAACTGGAAGTACTTTCAGAGTCAGCCAGCTGTGCACCCCTAAAGTGTGTGGTGTCTCCATGTAGAAATACGTCTTCTAAGGTTCCTGAGCTCCTGTGTGCTTAAGTACCTGTGTTTAGCATCTAAACAGCCTGTCTCTGCTTTCCCTTTAAGAGGAGGGAGGGAGGAAATCCTCTTTATTTTTAGTTTTAGTTTTCTTTAGCACTGAGTTTTTGTTGTATGTGCAGTGGCTTCTGTGTTTAGGAAATGGAAGAAGCCAACATGTTGAATTGTTCTGAGCCCTCGCTGGCTCCTTGCCCACGTAACGGCACTTCTGCTGAGCTCTATGGAAATGATCTCAGGCCACTGGAAGAAGGTTGCAGGTGTGGACCTTCTGTCTGACTGGCCAGGCTGTATTTTATCGAGCCATTGTGTTTCTTGATAAAAGGTAATCCCACCCCACAGTAGAGCAAAGGCTGCTTGGAAACATGCAGACTGTTCATCACTCTGAAGTACATAAAGCCAGCTGAAGTAACTAGACACATTGCCAGTAGGAAGTAAAGCGTTTTGGATATTATCTATTTTTGGCTGCTCCCGGTGCACCTTGGAGGACATTCTTTTCTGGCAGTTGCTTCCAACTTGACTCTTTTAAAAATGAAATTCAAGCAGCTTTGCTAGCCCAGCCTGGAAACCCCAATATCGGCAGAGGAGACTGAAAGCGTGAGAGAACAAATTCACAGCTTAGGGGCTGGGGGGCCCTGTGGGTTCTCTTAGAACCAAAGGATGGCAGTGTCTGCCACCAGAATTTGTATAGTTGAAGATGATCATACCAGGCTGCCAAGGGATCGCTTCCCATTCCCACTGTCCCCTAGTGTTTTGCATTTTCCTGGTCATTAACAAGTGAAATTACATGTACAAAATGAAAAGTAGTTTCAGGAGGATCTTTAAAGGGAGGGCACTCTTTTGAAGGGGACAGTCTTTTTCACTTCGGTGGGTGACAGTTGTGCCGTGGAACTTCTGGAAGGGTGAAGCAACTCCCCAGTCCCAGTGGGGGCCAGAGACAATGCATCCAATAATATCAGCTCCCCTGGAAAAGTCCCAGCTGCAGAAAACTCTATGCAAGATGGGAGCCAAGAAAGCCCAGTGCCCTCACACACAGAGGTCATTGTGTACTTTCTTTTTGTTTGGAACATTGGTCCTTGAAAGATGTGGCTTTGCGGATGGGGACATGTTCGTATGCTGACCTGCAGCTCTGGACTCTAGAGCTTGGCTGTTTCTTTTTCAACCTTGTCATCTAGCTCCTTCTCATTCTGACACTGTTTCTTTGTGTACCTGGCCCCTGCTTTCATTTTGCCCTTTTCATAGTCATTTTTTAACGTGCCAGTATTACTGTGTCACCATAGTCCCCGAGGCAAACACCTGAGTCCCCATCCTCTCTGGGGTCACCTGGTCCCTGCCCACCACTTTTATACCGTGTGTGTGTGTGTGTGTGTGTGTGTGTGTGTGTGTGTGTGTTGAGACAGTCTCACTATTTAGTCTAGTCTGGCCTTGAACTTATTAGGTAGCCCAGGCTGCCTCAAACTCACAGTGGTCCCATTTTGGCCTCCCAAGCGCTACAACTACAGGTGCCCGTCACCACGCCCAGCTCTGTGCCACTTTTTAAACTTCAATTATTCTGAAAAGTCTAACCTGTAGATGGCCATGTGTCAGGAAAGTGATGCAGCCACCAAAGCTCCAGCAGTTCTATTTAGAAGAGCAATCCATAATGTCTTACCCACATTTCTGCCCCCAGGTTGCTAACCCTGAGAAATTCATTACCTCTACTAAATTTTTACTGGGACGCATTTTCTATTCCCTTTGGTGGAACACATGATTCTGTTTTCTTTTTGTTTCAGCAGGCACTTAAGCACCTGAGCTAATGGGCAGGCCCCCTTGATTCTGTTTTCTAAGGGGTCAAAGTATCCAATGCCTCAGCCCCTCACTCTTGCTGCTGCACCTGCCTCATGTGAGGTGCGGGGAGGGCCTGCAGTTGGCCTGAGCAGGAGTGGACCTTTCTGTGTCACTGAGCAAGCTTACTGACTCCATTACGGCTGTGTCTGTCACCACTACTCCAAACCAACAGTGACTATATTTTATAAAATATAAGTCATGGCTATTGTTACAAAGACAAGAGCATTAGACTTGAAGTTAAAAAACATGGGTTCTGGACCTATTTCTGAAGTTTTTTATTTCCCATATGATCTTAGACAAACTTCCCTGGTCTCTCTGAGACCCAATTTATATATAAATTGGAAGTAATACACACAGCATTGGCAAAATGGAAATATGTGGAATTATATATGCAGACATAATGTCATTTATAATTATGCATACATTTTATACATGAATTATATATAAAATGGAAATAGTAAGCTGATCCTTCCTATCTCACAGGGTTGTAATGATCATAGGAAGTATACAGATAAATTGTTCTTTGTTTAGAACATGGTAAAATAATACGATTATGGTTACATTATCAAAGTCAAATTAAAGTATGTATGAGGAGGAAAAGTAGCCTCCACCTATGCTGTGTTATCAGGGCTGGTATTAACCAGTTTCAATACCTAAACTCTCAGGGTCAAGGAGAAATTTCTCCCTATGATTTGAAGCTGGTGGTCTGATTTCTGTAGGCTCTGCAAAGTAGGTTTTACTTCTTGACCTTGCAACCACTTGGATGACCTTGGTAATTAACCTGGCCTCTAAGGTTCAGCTTTTCAACTATAATATGACAGCCTACGGCTCCTCCAAGTCTTTCCTGTATCTAATAGTCTCTACTTTGAAGCACTTTTTCTGAGCATGGGGGCAACCTGCCTTTTCAAGTGGAGCCTGACACAGAGTCAACAATTGTTAATAAAGTAGGAATGACCTTTGAAGCAATCAAACTGGTCCGTCAGTAACCAGCCATGAATAATATTGCAATTTTCAACTACTAGCTTCAGATAAAGTTGCTCTCCTGTGGGGACCTCTCATGATGTGCTGACCTTACTGAGCTGGAGGAGGTGGGTGGATTCCTAACTCAGCTAACCATTTGAGAATTTCCTTGGCACCAGGTAGAGAACTATTGAAAGGAAATTTCACTGTTGCTTATGAGCCCAAGATTCATTAAGGTGAGATCTGAAAGGTTTTATCCTGAGAGGCTTAGAACGCCAAGGTTAGCTCAGTTTGAATGTCATTAACTTTTCTGTCACGGTGACTATGGCACAAAAGATTTGAAATTTGGTGTCAGGTAAAGCTGACCTTGCCCCCCCCTTTTTTTTTTTTTTTGTACTAGAAATTGAACTCAGGACCTTGCACTTGCCAGGCAGGCACTCTGCCACTTGCTGACTGTGCAAACTTGAATTATGTCTAAAATGGGGACCATATTTGTGCTTTCTTCCTAGGCTTGGTAGGATTTTGGGGGGTGGGGCATTAGAGGGAGACCAATTATATTCTAGGAAGAAAGAAAGAAAGGAAAAGAGAAAAGAAAGAAAAAGAAAATTAGGTTTTGGTGTTATTATTTATCAGTTGGGTTATCATCTAGTACCCAGAAGAGTGTTATGTACAGAGGCAGATTAGTAATGTTCTCAGAGCACAGGCAGAGCACATCTCAGACAATGGGATCTTTCTGCCTGTCTTGTAGGGTTTGACTTCAAAGCTGGAAAGTTTCTGAAGTGCTCTCCATGTTCAGAAGGAGAGAAGTGGCCATTCCTTTGACAAGATACTATATATACAAATAAAGAGAAAAATAAGGATATATAGAGTTGACTAGCAACAAGGTTTCTTTCTGGGGCAGAAAGCCAGGAAATGCCACAAGACTGTTTCCTGGTGTAGTTTGGGCTGAGCTCCAAGGACAGGGAATGAGAGGCACTCGCCGGAAAGAGAGAGGCCAGCTTGTGCTGGAAGAGTCAGGAAGGGCTCCCGAAGCTGAGGCCATTTAGAGACTGCCTTCTGCTCCACCTCCACCTAAGGAGTTGCCCCATGGAAGTCTTGGATTCCACAGCTTTCATCCCTGTATCTCTCCCCTTCTTCTTCTTTCTTTCCACGTTTTCACTGCCTTAAACTTGCTCTAGAGGATGTTGTGCCGGCCTGTCACCAAGTAGATTCCTTACAAACTCACCCTAGTCTCCATGACCCTTCCAGCCCCTCCTAGTATTTGCTGAAATAACATGGTCTGTACCAAGCAGGTGCTGTGCAAGTCCTTGTTAGTTGAATAAGGTGTTGGACATTGAGGGAAAAAGCACTTGGAGAAAAAATCATTGGAACAACACAGCAGACCTGGGGAGATGCTTGAGTCGCTGCCGATGCTTTTAGTCATGACTGCTTGTTGTCTCTGTAAGAGGGACAGTGTGGAGAAGAAAGGCATTCTGGAGTTCTGTTTGTGAAAGTGGCCTTGATTTAAATCAAATGTACATGAGCCCCTAATTGCCTAAATTTCCGGGTATTATTTTTGTCCTTCCCTCCCTGTAAACACACACACACACACACACACACACACACACACACACACAGGGTAGGATATGACTTTGTCTTGTTTTCTTGCTGTGTTATTTACTGGGGAGAAAAAGCTGAAGAAGCCTCAGAGAGATCAGTATCAGCATTCAGTCCAAGCCCAGTGAACTGTGTAACTGATGTCTTCACCCTCAAGCATGATAGTCCGAAGTATGAAATCAGAATTTGGAAGTCTGCCTGCTGTATATTGCCTGCCTTACTTCTCTGTAATTATATTCCTGCCAGGAAAACCTAAATAGCACCAAATTTCCTTTCCATTCTGTGTTCTGTGGCTTTGTAGACTCTATTATCACACCCCAGTCCTCTTTTCCAGCATGTTGTGACCCTTCTTTTATTAATGAGCATCTCAGTTCCTACTACCCTCTGAAACCTTCCCTGTGTAGAAATCCCCCAAGAAGCATTCTCATCCCTCTACCTCAAGCTTTTGCAACAGAATTTCATCACAAACAAAAGTACTTCAAGAAGAGAACATAGAGCACTGTACAGCATCCAAGCCCTGTGAGTTTGGACAAGTCAATTCTAGCACTCTGTACCCAAGTTTTTCTATAAATAATAGGACTTCTTATTATCTTCATTATTCATTAGAGCCAGTTTTCATGGGCATTTTATGTACTCAGCTGCCAGCAGCAGTGTGAAGTCTGTGTAAAATTAAGACAGTGCAAATTCAAAACACAGTGGACCATCATTGCTTACCTATATGAATGGCTAGAATAATATTTAAAAAACCAAACAGTGACAATACCAAATACTTGTGAAGATTCAGAGAAAAGCAATAGCTCAGACTTTGCTGGGGAGAATATGAAATAATGGGGCCACTGGGGAACAGTTTGGAGGTTTCTCGTAAAACTAAGCATGCAATTCCCATATGAGTCAGCTATTGCACTCTTGGGCATCATCTGTCCTAGAGAAATGGAAACTTTTTCAATAAAGCATGAACAGACTTTCTTAGCAGCCTTGTTTGTAGTTGTCAAAGACTGGTATCAATCTGTAAGTCTTTCAGGGGTTGACTAGTTCAACAGATGTTCTACATCTATACCATGGAATACCACTCAGCAATAGAGAAGAACTGTCTTGATACACTCAACAACTTGGATGACTCTCCAAAGAATCATTTGAGGTACAAAAAGCCAGTGAATTACTGTATTAGTCCATGTATATGGCATCCTGGAAGTGATAAAAATTATATAAGCAAGAAGCAGATTAGTAGTTGACAGGAGTTAGGGACAAGGAAGTAGATGGGGAGGTGCTGTGTGGTTACAAAAGGGCAACATGAGAGGTACTCATGGTGGAAGTCGTTAATATTTTGACTGTGGTGGTAGGTAGATGAAACTACTTAGGTGACAAAATTGGACAGAACTAAGTTCACACATACAGATACATTAAAAAGTAACAGTAAAACTGAGGATAACTGAACAAGATGATAGATTTTTATCAATATCAATATCCTGGTTGTGATATTGGACTCTAGTTTTATAGTATTATTTTTTGAGACAGAGTCTCACTATGCAATGCAGATTTGGCTTCAACTAGATTATGTAGCCCAGGCCGGCCTCAAAGTCATGGCAATCCTGCTTCAGCTTCCCAAGTGCTGGGATTATGTGCCACCATACATAGCTGAATGATGTTATCATTGGATGAAACTGACTAAAAGGATGCACAAAATCTCCCTAGTATTTCTTCTTTCTTTCTTTCTTTCTTTTTTTTGGGGGGGTGGTACTGGGGGATCAAACTCAGGACCTTGGGCTTGCCAGGCAGGCACTTATGCCACTGAACTATATCATTGGCCATCTTGTATTTCTTATAGCTGTATGTGAGTTAATAATTATCTCAAAATAAGCTGATTCAGAGCCAGAATTAGTGAGAATTCATTTTTCCAATTCTAACTGTCTTAGAATTAGAAACCTGACCATTTCATTGTTCTGAAATTTTGGCCTCTTAGTCATATTCTGAGCAGGAAGAAAACTAGGAGTTTGAGCGCAATGCCCCACTGCTGAAAAGTAAGAGTTTGAGTGCAGTGCCCCACTGCTGAAAATAGCAATGGAGTGGGTTTGTGTGGCTTTTCCTCCTCCTTAGGGTTTGGTGATGTCTGCCTAGACCATAGAATTCAGAAAAAGAACACAGCACCTTATTTTAGGACAAGAGCAGAGAAGAGAAACGGGTCAGATTCAATGCACCATCCTGCCAGGCCTGGGGCTCGGGCTGCATGCAGCCTATAACCTTGGCTGTCACTGGGTTGAGTTTAGAACACTGCCATAGGACGTACAACTGAAGACATCCTAGGGACAGACCTTGGGAGCCCAGCCACTGCAAGCTGTTTTTCTAGAGACATTAACTCAGAACTCAGGTTTGTTTTCCAACTTCCTGGCAGGCGACATGTGGCAGCCAGGACGTTTATTTCTGGCTGGTGATCTGTCTGTGTTGGAGATTTTCTTCCTTGAAAGTATATCCTGGAAACTGTGAAGTTGAAAGAATTTGGTGCATGATGGCTTTCTTTTCTTTGAAGTTGTAGGACAGTCCCACCTGGATGGCAACATTGAGGATCAGGAGATTGTCACCAATCCGCCAGACATTTGCCAAGTTGTGGAGGTGACCACTGAGAGTGACGAGCAGCCCGTCAGCCTGAGTGAACTGTACCCCTTGCAGATTTCCCCTGTGTCTTCCTACGCAGGTAAGTGGGCAGGAGAGGGCAGTGGGGACTGAATGAGGAACAAGTCAGGGCCATCCCTTAGTCTCATGTCACCTTGTGTCACTACTCAGTAAAGAGTCTCTTCTGTCCTTGGAAATGTTCTTGCTAGTGTTATTCTTACTTTTGTTTTCTTGACAGTCATCTTCTTGAACACTTTTGCTCTCAATTAGAAGGATGCTCACAGCATTCTTTTTTCTTCTTTTTAAAGATTTATTTATTTGTCTGGTACAGGGTCTTGCTGTGCAGCTTGGACTCGTAGTGATCCTCCTGTCTCAGCCTCCCCGGTGCTGAGATCACAGGCATGAGCTACCATGCCTGGTTTCAGTGGCCAGCACGATTTCAGGCCAGCATGATTCAGGGCTGGCACGGCATGGGAACAGGGGATCGAACCCAGGTCCTTGTGCTTGCCAGACAGGTGCTTAGATTGCCAAGCTATCTCCCACACGTATAACATTTTTGTTTTACTTGATTACATATAACAAGTTCATTCATAACTCAGAAGATTTCTTGGGGATAGTGGTTCATCAGAGTGTAATTTATTCATATAAGAGTGTCTGACAGAGTGTTCTAGTGGAATCTCAAGTTTGTGAGGCTGGATAGAACCTTAGCAACCATCTCTTCTATTTAGTGCCTTTATTGTGGAGAGTGAACGAACTTGCTCCAGAGTGCGGGCCAAGGTTTGAACTCAGCTTTCAGCCCTCAGTGTCATCACTAAATGCATTCCATCCTACTTGATTTACTTGTCACTCCCACATATTTTCTCACTTTCTTCCTATTTAGAACAACTTCTAACTGGGCCAGGCGACTGAGCCCCTTTCTAACTCCCTACGGAGTTGGCCCTGTAACTGCAGGAACTGGTCCAGACAAGAGTCGCAGGATTGTAAACAGTCGGAAAACGATGGCTCCTTTTTCCACCAGTATTACATCACCTTGCACTCTCTTCCTGATCATCTCCATTTAATTTTTTGGAACTCAATCATAATTAGGAAATGTAAATTCTGGCTCAGTGTTATTGCTTGAAAATATTAAAAATAAAAAGTAGAGCCCATCTCCTGGGAAGCTACAGTGAGCTCTAGTAACTGACTCAGGGATTCTTCCCAGTCCCAGTATTCTTACACTTGGCTGAATAGAATGTCCTCCAGTTAGGGGACACCAGTAACTGCCACTGAGTCGGCGTGACAGTTGGAGTGGATTCAAATGAGTGGTTGCTTGTAAATCGCCAGCCACTAGATTAACCTCATAGTTCTTGAATGCCAACTTTCTTTTTTATCTTTTAAAGCTTTTATTTACTTATTTGGTACAGGGTCTCGCTATACAGCTCAGACTATTAGTGATCCTCCTGTCTCAGCCTCCCCAGTGCTGAGATTACAGGTGTGTGCCACCATGCCCGGTTTCGGTGGCAGACACAGAATGTCCGGGCTGGGGCCAGCACGGCATGCAGTACCAGAGATCGAACCCTGGTCCTTGTGCATGCCACACAGGCCTTTAGACCACTGTGCCAACTCTTTTTAAATTTTTTTTTTCCTTTGTTACCACAAAGATATATAACATAAAATTTGTCACTTTTAAGTGGGCTTAAGTGCATTTGTGCTCTCCAGTTGTCCTTGCTCCCATCTGTCCCCAAAACTCCTGTTGTCTTGCAAAACTGAAACTCTGTGCCCTTAAGCAGTAACTCCCCATTTTCCTTGTCTGCCCCAGCCTTGGCAGCCATCAGCTTACTTTCCATCTCAATGAAGCTGGCTACTCCAGACAGGTCTGATTTCATTTATCATGCATCCTAACTTGTTCTACATAAAAGGACTATGAGAACACTGTGCTACAGGAAATTTACAATCTGTCAATCAGGATAAGCTTGTCATCAGTTGTTCCTTCATCAAACATATTTTGAGCTCATATGTGCTAGTCTTTTTTGGGTCTTAGCCAGCTTCCCATAACTGTATTATTTATTGTATGTGGATTCAGTGTATTATGCCCTCAGAATTTTGCTTAATGCTTGCTATTGATTAACTTATTTATCAAGAGAATAACCTTTCCAGCCAGGGCACCATCTTTAAACCTTTTTTAACAGCAAAAATATAAGGCTGACAGAGGTAAAGCCTGTCCAGGGCTGAAAAGCTGGTAGCACAGACAGCATCGGTGTGTAGCTGGGGCCAAGGCCTGTTCTCAGCTCCTGCATGCTGAGCTACCCTGGACTCATCCACACACCACAGTCTTTCTTGAGCTTTCACAAGAGCCCACTAAGGAGGTAGAGCAGAATGCTTACGCCCTAACTTTACAGTAGAAATCATAGAAATATGAAGTGCCAAGTCATTTTGTTTGTACTTGCATAGCTGGATAAACCATGTGGTTTATCTGAGGCATGATTATTGATAATTGTACTTACATAGCTATGGCTTAAAAGCTCATGCCATTTTTTCTATGCTATGTTGCTGCTGGAATTATTACAGTCAGGGTGTGTGTGTGTGTGTGTGTGTGTGTGTGTGTTTGGGGGTGAGGGTAGAGCTTTAAAACGGCCTAATATGTTCATCTGTTCAGATTTTCCGGAAGTCTTCTTGAAACTTCTGGAAGACCTTCTCCTGCTCTTCCATCAGCTGTGGCATTTTGCTTTAGCAGAAGAATTCTGAGGACAGCCAATCCATGCAAGAGAAATGAAAAATTTCATTACCTTTTTCAGGATATTTGCATAGATTTCTAAAGAAAGATTCAGTGCCAGGAAGGCAGGGCAGCAGGAGGCTTTGTTAGAGCCTGGCCTTTGGCTCTTTCCATGGATTTCCTTGTCTGAATGCTCCAGAATCCTTTAGAGTGTCGTACAGAATAGAGCCAAATGTTCCCTCATTGCCACTTTTCTAGAACTTACAGACACAGAAGAAAACTTGATGTTCCCATGGCTAGTTTACCTTTTAGTCAGGAATTTATGACATTCTGCTAGGAAGAAGCACTTTCTGCACTCACTTTTCTTGTTTTAGGCTCCCCAGTAGAAGACTGTTTAGCTCTTGTTCTTAGCAAACTTCCTCTGTTCAGGCTATTCAAACCAAAGTTCAGCCTTCTCTAACCACCTTTATTCACCTGTTTAGGAAGCTGCTATTTAGAAACCTGTCTAGTATCTTTTTCTCCCTACTGATCATTGAAATTTAATCCCAGTAGTATTATAAAAGAACATGAATTTTTTTCAAATCGGTCTTATCTTCTGTGATTCAATATGGTGAGGAAGAGTCTCTTTGAGTGAAAATACATGTACTGAATACTTACAGCAATATATAATTTTAATTTGTTCTATGAAATGTTTATCCTGGGGAATAATGCTCCAAAGTCCTATCTAGGGCACACTCCATGAGGTAGTCATCGTGGTTTTTTGTATTTGCTTCTTTATTTCTGTTCTGAGGGTCTAACCCCGGGGTTTCATGCATGCTAGGCAGCATTCTCCTGGTGAGCCACACTCCAGCCCATAGTGTATTTTTGAAGGTTTACTTTGAAGTGGCCCGTTGCCTGATCTGTGGTACTATGATGTTATTAGGATGTTGATGGTTTAGTAAAAGAAAATAGGGTACAAGGGTTGATTGAATTGCACAGATACCTGGTACTGCTGCATCACCACTTTCAGCTTACTCAGACCATGCTTATACAGTGCTCCATTTTTTAAAAATTCAATTGTATTTAAAGTTAATTTAAAAAAAATGAATTATAAGGGGAAATGGCATACTAATGACAGTATTTCAGCAGTAACATTGAACAAGAAGCAGCAGCTACAGTAAACTCATTTGTCACGTAAGAAGTCATTTAGGAAATGGCAGTAGTGCAGTAAAATCAAGGGAGCAGGAAATAGGGATACCATGCAGGAACAGTCTTGAAAACTGTTCATCTAGACAGAAGGGGCTGAGATTCTTGGGCTGGAGCCATAAGCTGAAGGTGCTCAAGGCTATTTCTTTTTCAATAGAAACCTCACTGTGTTAGTTAGCTTTCTGTTGCTGTGACCAAACATGTGAACTAAACAACTTAGAACAAAGAGAACTTGATCTTGGCTCACAGCTCTGGTGCGTGGTCAGGCGGCCCTATGTGCTGGACCAGTGACAAGGCTGAACAGCATGGTGGAGAGTGTGGAATGGAGCAAAGCTGCTTCAGTCCTGGTGGCCAAGAAGTGGGAGAGACAGAGAGAAGAGGGGCCGAGGTCCCAGAGTCTCCTGCTAGGGAACCTTCTCCATGGCCTAACTTCCTTCTAGTAGGCCCTGCCTCCTAAAGTTCTGCAACCCTCAGTAGTACCCCAAGCTGGCAACCAAGTCTTCCACATAGGAGCCTTTGTTTGAGGACCCATAACAGTCTGGAACTTTTCCGAAGCGGTTGATACTAATTTAGAAATGATGCTTCTTACCTACCTCTTGAGTGAGCCAAAAATGCAAGTTCATAATGTACATCTTTCTTATCCCCAACTTTTCCCCTAAAGTTGAAATGTGGATGGTTGGAGGACATTAATATTCTGCCCGAGTTCGTGATCATTTAGCAAGGTCTCACCAAGGAGTAAGATCTGGCTTCCAAATCCTCCAGCAGCTGCAGATTGGACTGGGTGAAGTCCCAGAACTGCGGTGTCAGTGGCTTATTTGCCCAGATCTTCAGCCCCCAAGCAGGCCTGTTTTGTTTGGTGTTTTTGAAGCAGAAAGGAACAGAAGACCATGGAATTCAAGAAGTGTCATTAGGAATGGAGGGGGTTGGTCTGCATAGAAGGAAGAGAAACCTTAGCCTCAGAACACAAACAAAGCAAAGCACAAAAATGAAAAGAGGATCTTGGAGTTTCGTCAGAGGCAGAGCCAGCAGGAAAGCGGAGGGCCTGCATTTGGTGTGGGTCCCTGGAATCATAAGTGCAGTTTTGTTTTCTCTCTACTGTGCTGACTCAGATGGCGACTTTGGCAAATTTCTCAACATCTCTGTTCCTCATTTTCCTTCTGAGAGCAGTAGTCCTGCCTCCTCTGGAGACTGAGCCAGTGTGGGGGCTATGTTGGGAGGGAGGTTTCCTTCTCTGTTGCTCTTCTTTTGTTTCTGTCTGGAGACATTTCTTGTGCCTCATTTGCCAGTTTGTTTTTGCAGCTGAGCTCATTGTGAGCTGAGGCGGAGGCTGAGGCCTTCTCTGGGCATCTGTTTCTGGTGGCTGGTGGTGCTTGTGGGAAGCACGCCCCATGTGAGGAGTACAGTGGCCTGTCCTTTAGCTGCCCGTGGTCAGCCCTTGGCAACCACTCAGGCTTGTCTGAGTCCCCTGAGCAGTGGCTGAGCAGCATGCAGAACACTCCTGGGTGAAACTTGTGGAGTCCTTGCTTGCTGTTTGCTTATGGAATGCACCTGTGAGTTGTTTGTCCATGTGTACTTTAACCTTTAATTTATAGGGAGTTTGAGGTATAATTAGTACTCTGAGTGCTAGAAAGGGTGCCATCTGGGTTGAAACCCTAAATCCTGCCGAGTTGTGCCACCAGGAAGATACGAGCCTGGAGGCCAGCCCCTCAGTAGGCACAGGATGGGAGAAGGTAGATGGCTGTGGAACATAATAGCTTTTCTACACATTGGGGAAAGTAACTGCTTTCCAGTTTAGCCTCCTTGTAGGGGCTAGACAAAAGCTGCCTGCAAGATGATAGCCTGGCCTGGCCCACAGTGCTCCACAGATGCCAACTTACACTTCCTCTTTCATCTGTGCGCTAGAATAAAGAACCCAGGTGAAGCAATCTTTAGGAGCCTATGAATTTTGGAATTTCTATACTCAATGCATTCATATTGCAGTGGCTGTGAATCTTGAAAAAATTTTGAATACTTGTGCTATACATGCAGGTGATGTGTAATCACTAGCTATTGAATTTGACTCTGTCAATGGAGCCTTCATGCAAATCCAGTGCTGAACAGTGCTGTCTATTTGTGTGTGTGCTGGGTGCCAGGCCCCATGCTGGACCTTTCCCAAACGCCCTCGCAATTACTCATCTCATAATCCCCTTTTCAAGGAGACAAGTAACACCCTCGATTTTTCAGATGAATAAACTGGAGATCAGTGAGAAAACCTGCTCTGTGTCTCACAGCTGGCAGATGGAGTCAGGATGGCCACAGATTAGTTACCTATTGGTATGTGACAGTGTAGCCACTAAATCAGTAGCAGAACACAGCATTTCTTCTTCCTTAGTTTCTGTGGCTTATGAATCCAGGCTTCCTCACATTCTGTACAGCAGTCTTGCTGTCCTGCAGTCCCTTGTTGGTTAGAGCTGTTTTTTCATCTGAAAGTCAAGTGGAGAAAAGTCCAGTTTGAAGCACCTGTTGCTTTTATCATAATTTAGTTTCTTGCAGGTTGTTGAATCAAGATCCTCTCAGTTTCTTGCTGGCTTTTGCCCAGAAACAGTACTTAGATTCTTTGCCTTGTGAGCCAGCTAGCAAGAGGATCTCTTCAAAAGACAGGTTCAGTCTTACGTGACACAATCATGAATATGTAATATGTGCATCTCATCATCTTTGCTATATTCTGCTGATTGAAAGCAAGACACAGGTTCTAGGCACACTCAGGAGGGGACCCCAGGCTGGATGTGGCGGTACACACCTGGAATTGCAGCACTCTCAGAAGCTGGAGGATTTCAAGTTCAGATGCAGCCTGGGCAGCTTAGCCACTTAGTGAAAGCTTACCTCAAAATAAAAATTAAGATTTAGCAAAGGAAGGGGCCGGAGAAATGGCTCAGTGGAATAAGCACTTCCCTGGCAAGTGCAAGGGCCTGAGTT